>CAXKVI010000002.1:101045393-101291806 GCA_964058755.1 Campiglossa producta | reverse complement strand
CCAATTTGATGACACAATATGACATAAAACTTGCCGCAATCCAAGAAACCAAGCTCAGTCCAAGGTCGGACCTCATTACCTATGGTGGATATAACATTCACCGGAAGGACCGTCATAGAGTAACAGGAGGTCTGGGAGGTGGTCTAGCGTTCATAACGCACAACTCTGTACAGTATCATCTATTTGATACCGACATCGAAGGAACGGATGATATCTTAGAAAGCCAAGGTATTACCATCCGTACAGGAGATGTCGATCTGCAAATCATAAACATCTACATACCCCCTGTCTCAAGTTGCCCCACCGGTTATCACCCTGACATTAGCTTGCTATTACGAGGAGATAACCGCGTGATCCTGGGCGACTTCAATGCGCACCACGATATGTGGCACTCAAACTTGCCAGCAGACAGTAGGGGGCATGTACTCGCAGAACAAATAGATGATACGGCTTTCTGTACATTGAACGGAGACGCCCCAACGAGAGTATCGGGTAACTGCTATAGTTCGCCAGATATTTCTATCGTAAGTGCAGGACTATTGAACAACACCAATTGGCGACCCATACTCACGTTGGCGTCTGACCATCTCCCAATAGTCATTACCATCGAACGACCGACGGACTTTATAACACCTGAGCATGGTACATACATCAACTTTACCAAGGCGGACTGGGACAGTTTTCAGACATATACACAAAGGCGAACGAGACTTCCGCAACATCATTGACTTGGCCTCTAGACGCTTCATTCCTGCGGGTCGAATATCTCGAATAAGACCAAATTTCCCCGCGGAGGCAGCGGCCATGGCTAGAGAAAGAGATGAAGTGCGAAGTCTCAATCCCGCAGACCCCCGTATAAGGGATCTTAACGCGGAATTCGTAGGTTGGTCGATAAACACAAACTGGCCAAATGGAAACAACACCTAGAGCAATGCAACCTCTCTGACGGTGTTGGCAAATTATGGACTACGGTCAAAGCTCTATCTAATCCAACACAACACAAGGATAAAGTAGATATTACTTTCGGTGACAGGGTGAAGAAGGACCCTAGGGGATGTGCGAACTCCTTCTGTAGACAATTTGTACTACATTCCCCACCCGATAGAGCTAAACGTAGAACCATGCGACAGGCGCGTAAATACAAAAACCAAAATACGCCCATTGTCATCACTGCCTCAGAGGTCAAGGAAGCCATCAGACAGGCTAAGCCCTCAAAATCCATCGGCCCCGACGGCATTGCCATGAAGATGCTGAAACATCTAGGCCAGGAGGGACACAAATACTTAGCGGCTCTATTCAATCTTTCACTGAACACTTTCGTCATTCCTGAAATATGGAAAAAGGCGAGAGTGGTTCCATTATTAAAACCTAGAAAGCCGGCAAACATAGGCGATTCATATCGCCCTATATCACTTTTGTCGCCGGTAGTGAAGACGCTAGAGTCCATTTTGCTCCCGTATTACACCGCAAATCTGCACCTGGCTAATCATCAACATGGCTTCCGTAAGCTGCACAGCACCACCACCGCACTCAATGCCATTACAACGCAAATAAATAGCGGTCTAAATCAAAACCAACCAAATCACAGGACTGTGTTAGTGGCACTTGACTTGTCGAAAGCTTTTGACACAGTCAACCATGCCACTCTCATACAAGATCTATTAGAAACACAAATACCTGATGGGTTAAAGAGATGGACCGCTAATTACTTGAATGGGCGGCAGGCGTCGGTCAACTTTAGAAACACAACATCAAAACCAAGACGAATTAGACAGGGGGTGCCACAGGGTGGTGTCCTATCCCCGACACTGTTTAATTTCTATCTATCGAAGATGCCCCCACCACCAGAGGGTGTCTCCGTCGTTTCTTATGCCGACGACTGTACAATAATGGCGACGGGGAAGGGCCCCTATACTGATGAACTCTGTAATAAAATCAACGGTTACCTCTGCGACCTTTCCAGGTTTTTCACAGAGCGAGATCTGACGATATCTCCGACTAAATCAACGGCGACGCTTTTTACGACGTGGACGCACCAGGTGAGAAATGAATTAGACATTTTCGTTGACGGCACTAAGCTACCAACTGTCAGCCACCCAAAGTTATTAGGGATGACATTGGATAATACTTTCTCATTTGCTGGTCATGTGTCTGCAATGGTCTCAAAGGTACGTGGTCGCAACAAGATCCTCAAGTCACTTGCCGGCAGTACTTGGGGAAAAGACAAAGAAACGTTGTTGACTACATATAAGGCCATTGGCCGACCAGTCTTTGACTATGCTGCACCCATATGGTCGCCTAATGTACATAACACCAACTGGACGAAGTTACAAGTCTGCCAAAATACTGCCATCAGAACTGCTACGGGATGTCTCCTCATGTCTTCCGAGTCTCACCTCCATCAGGAGGCAAAACTGCTCAATGTAAAAGAGCATGCGGAAATGCTGAGCAAGCAATTCCTTCTGAACTGCCACAAGCCAGCACATCCAAACCGTCATCTTTTGGACATAGATCCGCCCCCGAGAGACATAAGGAAACATCTCCGTAAACATTATGATGAGATCCGGCATCATATTACCTTGCCGTTTGATCTGCAGAATCATAAGCGGGCTCTAACCGACATCCACACCGAGTCGGTAGATACTTTTGTCGGATCTCTACCTGTGAACCCCGTTCTGAACAGTCCTCCACCGGATATTGCTGAAGAAGAACGCACCTTACCAAGGGAGACAAGAGTTACCCTGGCACAGCTTAGGTCTGGATATAGTGTAAGGTTAAACTCCTACTTGTCCAGACTTAATGACACAATCTCAAACACATGCCCTGCATGTGGTAGGACCCCCCATGATACTCTACATCTCTTCAATTGTTCATTTGAACCCACTCTTCTAACCCCTCTGTCCCTCTGGACAAACCCTGTTGAAACTGCACGTTTCCTTGGACTCCCCTTAGAAGAGTTTGATGAAGATCTTCGGAATGATCATACACTCTAGACAGGGCAATGCATTGTTAACAACAACAACAACATGTTATGTTGTTTGACATCTGAGCCAAGGCAGCCAATAAAGAGTTTGTGTCCACATTTGCCACTGAATCCGGAGAATCCTTTTGCTCTTCTATTTTCGTCGTTCCCTCTTCCGAAAGCTGAAAAACATGATTGTCAACATTGATTTCCTCTGCTTCCATAGCCTCTCGCAACCGTGATTGTAGCTCTGCTTTATTGCCCGTTGTTGACAATCCACGTCGTTCCAACTCGTTTTTTAGTTGCTGGATCTTCAACTCATTCAACTTTGCCATGTCCTTGTTATCCTTAAAATGTCCTTGTTATCCTTTTCAATGTCCTTGTTATCCTTTTCAATGTCCTTGTTATCCTTTTCAATGTCCTTGTTATCCTTTTCAATGTCCTTGTTATCCTTTTCAATGTGCTTGTTATCCTTTTCAATGTCCTTGTTATCCTTTTCAATGTCCTTGAATTTATTTAACAATACCGCTTCTGATACCAATTGTGACGAATTTGATGATTCCTTGATTATTTTCCCTGTGTTCGATTACTGTACGTTAAATAAAACACTCCGATTCTGCTTAATAAGTAGTACGCTTTATTCAGTACTAAGAACCGTAGAACAATATCGCGGGTTAATTCACTGTTCAGTACTTCACTGTACAACACTTCAAAATAAACTGAATGACGTACGTTGTCTTTGCGCTTTTATATACCCTAGTAGACTGCGGCTACATCACCTAGAAATGTCTACACATTCTGGGTTATTCGTGCAACAGTGTTCTCGAAGCGTTTATCTATCGTCATCTCCTCTTTGTGCCACATTCGCAAACATGCGAGCTGCCTTTCCCTCTCTCGCTCTCACGTCATGTATCTCAAAAGCTGTAGTTGTGGTAGTGACGCTAGTGGTGGAAAAAAGCTAGAGTTGGGAGATGAGCGATTCTTGAGAACATTCGCCACAGTATAAACATATTGTGACGAATTCGATGATTCCTCGATTATTTTCCGTGAGTTCGATCACTGTACGTTAAATAAAACACGCAGATTCTGCTTAATAAGTAGTACGCTTTATTCACTACTAAAAAACCGTAGTACAATATCGCGGGTTAATTCACTGTTCAGTACTTCACTGTACAACACTTCAAAATAAACTGATTGAAGTGCGTTGTCTTTGCGCGGTTTATATAGCCTAGCAGACAGCAGCTTCATAACCTAGAAATGTCTACACATTCTGGGTTATTCGTGCAACAGTGTTCTCGAAACGTTTATCTATCGTCATCTCTTCTTTGTGTCACATTCGCACTCTCTCGCTCTCACGTCATGTACCTGAACAGCTGTAGTTGTCGTAGTGACGGTAGTGGTGGAAATACGCTAGAGTTGGGATATGAGCGATTCTTGAGAACATTCGCCACACTGCCCTCCACCTAAGTCTGATCGTCCCGATCAGGCACATTTCCCGATCCAAACGTTGCTAGCCTCTCCAGGTGAACCACCTTCATTTTGCTTCGTGGTCTTCCAACAGTTTGTACATATGCGGTAGACAACATCATTTATCCGCTTTATTACTTTATATGGGCCTTCCCAGTCACATTGCAGTTTTGGGGACAAACTGTGCCTCAGCCTAGTTAGCTGTGGACCTGGTGTAACCGGGTTGGCTGGCGTCGTAGGCTGAGGCGTGTTACAGCATGGTGCAATGAACGCATCCGTCCAAAGATTCCTGTTCGCGAGCCCAGAGCATAGATGCACGTGGCATTGGCCTAAGCAGTTATTGCATTTGACCGATGACGCGAGCGTGTATAATCTTTGCCGACAAACAATACACGTCGAGACAGGTGCAAGAAGATGTTGATCCTGACTCACGTGTAAACGGGAGGGGGGGTGTAACGAAACAGACAGAGACTGATGCTCGGAGTTGCTCATGTCTAAACTGCTCCGGTGGGAGCAAGAATGTTGAGCTGCTGCGCGTGATGTTGACGCCATAAGGCACGAGCAACAGTCTGGAATTTGTGTGGCGGGTATAGCAGAAATGCTGCTAGTCGTTAAGACATTATTATTATTAGTATTGCTACTAGATGGTGGCGGTAGGGGTGCGCTTGAACGGCGCTTACCGCGGGACGCCCGACGGCGCAAACAGCAAGGGGCCACGAAAGTACTAAAGAAAGTACGGGGTCTGTGGATGTTAAGGTTAAGCCCTGAACATCCAGATTTATGGAGCCATCTCTTACACGAGAAGCATTGCACAGAATGCGACCGTTTAATATATATTTTTTTGCAACAGACACTGCATATCCATTCTTTTGGTCCGGGGTTCGGCTCAACGCCCGCCCGTAACAAAAGAATATCTTGCAGCCCTGCTGCAAGGGGGGAGGATGATAGTTTCGGAATGGGACAAAACATACTAAACAGGGTTACATTGAAAGTGACAGTCCTTGGCCGAGGTAAAACCCCGGGTGGTTCCACTGCGCAGAGATCCATGGCGATGTCCTGGGTTTTCTGCTCTGAGAAGTGACTGTACATAGGGAACCAACATAACATCAAGCATGTCATCTCAGTTGCAAGAACAGAAGACACACATTGCACCTCAGTTGGAATAACAAGAGGACACGCATGGCATCAAAGTTGGAGGAACAGAAGACACACATGACATCTGCGTTGGAAGAACAGAGGACATACATGACATCTCAGATCTCAGCTCAACTTGAGGGGCAAGAGGCCCGGCTATCCTCAAAAATAGCATTACAGCTGGAGGAGCAGGAAGAACGTATGTCATCACAGCTAAAAATACAGGACGAGAAAATAATGCAGCTTGAGGAGAAAGTCGAGGCCGAGGTGGATTGGTTAAGAAGTCGTATCCAGGAGTTGCAGCTGAGTCGTCCAAGTGTTTCAACAAGCGCACCCAAGGTAAAAACCCCATCATTTGGCGGTTCTGTTCCTTTCCAGGTATTTAAGCTACAATTTGAGAACACAGCAGCTGTGGTCAACTGGGGCGCTGAGGACAAAGTCGCTGCTTTATTTGTGTCATTGAAAGGACCTGCAGCCGAAATCTTACAGACTATTCCGGACGCTGAAAGAAACAACTATGAAGCGTTGATGGGAGCCGTTGAAAGACGTTACGGCAGCGAGCATAGGAGGAAGAAGATACATCATATAGAGCTACAGAATCGCTTCCAGAAGACTAACGAGACATTGCAGGAGTTTGCATCAGATATCGAGAGGTTAGCCCATCAGGCAAACGCAGACGCACCCGTGGAATACATCGAAAGGGTAAAAATCCAAACCTTCATAAATGGAATACGTGATGTGGAGACAAAGCGTGCCACATATGCCAATCCAAAGAGATCATTTGCGGAAACGGTATCACATGCTCTTACTCAAGAAACAGCATCACTTTTGTGCAAACCAGCGTACAAAGCTCATCGTGTGGAAGTAGAACGACCAGAATGGGTGGACGCAATCCTAGAAGCATTAAACGGAAAGCAACAGAAAAATGGAGCGGCCATTAAATGCTTCAAGTGCGGAAAATCTGGTCACATTGCACGTTATTGCGGATCTGGATCTAGCTCGAATAATTCCAGCAATGCAGGTGGACGTAAGGGTAACGCTGGAGGAGATGAGCAAGATGAATGCCCCATAGTTTCTGTCTCGCAGGTCGGAGGGAAAGCGAGTAATGTTACTGTTAGAGGTTTCTTGGATGGAAAAGAGCGGTTACTCACTGTGGATACTGGCGCATCTCATTCCATCATTAGAAGTGACTGTCCATAAGATAGTAAGACTATTGCAGGATGCAAAGTTGCGGACAGTGACTACTGAAAGTGGGCTGGTTCAGAGAGAAGTGCGGTGCAAAGTTGTGATTGGGAATGTGACTACATATCACAACTTCTTAGTAGCGGATATTGTGGACGAAGTCAGCATTGGCATCGACTTCTTGGCTGAGAGAGACATTCACATAAACGTGAGAAATAGAGTTATGGCATACAATGGCCAAGAGGTACCTCTGATCTTTGGACACAACACTGGGTATTGCACCAAAGGAGTTTCATTAGAGGTGAAACGCAGGGACACTCGAAAGGCAAAGGTACCTCCTCAACCAATGGCTTTGATAGACGAATGCCTGCTTGGGAATATTCGGAGAAGTCAACAGGAAGAGTCAGATCTGGCATGTGTGATCCGAGGGCTTGAGCGAAACAAACGACCAGCAAGAAAAGAAATGTCAGCGGCGAGTCCAGTTGCCAGGTCATATTGGGCACAATGGAACAGTTTACGAATGGTATCCGGTTGTTTGCATCGAATATGGGAGAGTGAGGATGGTCAATGCGCTCGGAAGCTTATAGTTGTTCCAAGGAAGCGGGTGTTTGATGTTCTTAGGGAAATGCATAACGATCCAAGTGAAGGTCATCTAGGAGTCAAGAAGACCTTGGAGAGGATTAAGCAGACATTTTATTGGGTTGTCTACGGTCAGTCGGTAAAGGAGTGGATTGCCAAATGCGATGAGTGTATCAGAGCAAAGGTGCTGAGGTCTACGAGTCATGGTCGAAGGAGGCAGTGCAACTCAGATGCACCGGTTGAGAGGATTACCTTGGATGAAGCTGGTCCATTCCCCAGACCTATAAGCAAAAACATGGAAAGCAGGTACGACAAATCAATGGAAACGGAAGGGTTCCTGGAAGGAGATTTAGTATTCCTATACGGGCCACAACGGAGGAAAGGTGTGTCTCCCAAAGTTTAGTGCAACTGGGAAGGACCATACAGAGTTGTGAAACGGATCAACGACGTTGTTTACCGCATACAGGCTGTTGGAATGCCACGGAAAAAATTAAGGTGGTTCCCCTGGAGAGGCTAGCAACGTTTGGATCGGGAAATGTGTCTGATCGGGACGATCAGGCTTAGGTGGAGGGCAGTGTGGCGAATGTTCTCAAGAATCGCTCATCTTCCAACTCTAGTGTATTTCCACCACTAGCGTCACTACCACAACTACAGCTTTGAGATACATGACGTGAGAGCGAGAGAGGGAAAGGCAGCT
This sequence comes from Campiglossa producta, assembly GCA_964058755.1. Lineage (NCBI taxonomy): Eukaryota > Metazoa > Arthropoda > Insecta > Diptera > Tephritidae > Campiglossa > Campiglossa producta. The sequence goes on along the minus strand of CAXKVI010000002.1, from coordinate 101,283,785 downwards.
CGCATGTTTGCGAATGTGGCACAAAGAGGAGATGACGATAGATATAGGGTATATAAAAGCGCAAAGACAACGCACGTCATTCAGTTTATTTTGCAGATTTGTACAGTGAAGTACTGAACAGTGAATTAACCCGCGATATTGTACTACGGTTCTTAGTACTGAATAAAGCTTACTACTTACCAAGCAGAATCGGAGTGTTTTATTTAACGTACAGTGATCGAACTCAGGGAAAATAATCGAGGAATCATCGAATTCGTCACAATATGTTTATACATATAGTGTTATACATATTGTGTTATACAATATGTTTATACATATTGTGACGAATTCGATGATTCCTCGATTATTTTCCCTGAGTTCGATCACTGTACGTTAAATAAAACACTCAGATTATGCTTAATAAGTAGTACGCTTTATTCACCATTGTATACCTTATATAGCGCAACTTACAGCTGATCGCAAAAAAAACATACTAATACACACGCACAATATATTCCCCATAAGCACAGAAAAATATGTTATGAAACGATTGGTAAATAATCAGGGTCGAACTTTAGAATATTGTACCACGATTTGAACCAAATTTATTTTAGGGATTGGTAGAGGGGGTCATATCTATAAAAACTGTGAAGGTAGAAACTTTCGGACATTTATATTATAATTTTTATATTTAATTATACCTCAAGTTAATACTCATTTAGCAAAAAGGTCTGCTACTGGTAGTTTATCATTAAATCGAAAATTAATTGATTGATTAATTGATATTAAGTTTTCAAAAGGTGAGAATTGACGTTGAAGGTTTCATCTCAAATGCGTCTCAGGTTCATATCAAACAAAATGGCTTATTGGGCTTCATATTGTTCCTTCATTCCATTTCATTTGGAGTCACTCAGCCAATGCCTTCCACTCAAATTCGTAAGAGGAAGAAAATAAGTTGCCAAACTATAGTACGGATAAACAATGTTATTCACTACTACCGTAGTGCAATATCGCGGGTAAATTCACTGTTCACTACTTCACTGTACAACAAATTGCGGCGATATACCAACAGGTTATCATAACCTCTAACGAGATGCTTTTTGAGTTTTCCTACAAGTTGGCGCGACCTACAGTTTTTTGCCGACTCCGGCTCTTGCAAAGCAAATGAATTTTTTGCTGAGAAGCTTCTCATGACAGAAATACACTCGGAGAGTTTTCCAAACTACTGCCGAGGGGCGACCCGGTTTAGAAAAATTATTTTTCTAAATAATTTTTGATGTTACTTATACCGGGCATCGAACCGCCACGTGTTGGTGTAGAAGGCCGAACACTTAACCGCCACACCACGGCGGCCGCCACCGTACAACATTTCAAAATAAACTGATTGGTGTGCGTTGTCTTTGCGCCCTTTTTATACCCTAGCAGGCTACAGCTTCATAACATAGAAATATCTACACATTTCTGGTTTATTCGTGCAACAGTGTTCTCGAAACGTTTATCTATCGTCATCTCCTCTTTGTGCCACATTCGCAAATATGCGAGCTGCCTCTCCCTCTCTCGCTTCATGTATCTAAACAGCTGTAGGTGTGGCAGTGACGCTAGTGGTGGAAATACGCTAGTGGCGGGAGATGAGCGATTCTTGAGAATATTCGCCACACTGCCCTCCACCTAAGTCTAATCGTCCCGATCAGACACATTTCCCGATCCAGACGTTGCTAGCCTCTCCAGGTGAACCACCTTTATTTTGTTTCGTGGCCTTCCAACAGTTTGTAAGCGGTAGACAACATCATTTATCCGCTTTATGACTTTATATAGGCCTTCCCAGTTACATTGCAGTTTTGGGGACAAACCTTTCTTTCGTTGTGCGTTGTATAACAGCACTAAATCTTCTTCTTCAAAACCTTCCGAGTTGATTGCTTTGTCGTATCTGGCTTTGCTCTTATCACTCATGATCTTCGCCCGTTGTCTTACAAGGTCGTGTGTTTCTCTCATTTCTTCTTCCAAGATGCTAGTGGAACATATCCGCTACTTTCCTCATGTGCTCTTCCAAGGTTCGATTGAAACGTTCCACCATGCTATCTGACTGAGGATGCAGTGCAGTTGTTCGAGTTTTCCGAATACCCAATATCTTACACATTTCTTGGAATACTATCGATTCGAAATTCCTGCCTTGGTCAGGATGTAACTCCATCGGTACACCAAACCTCGCTACCCAATTGTTAATGAACACCTCTGCAATAGTTTCTGCCTCTTGAATTGGAATCGGGTTAACTTCTGGCCATTTGCTGAAATAAGCCATAACAACTAGTACGTATTTGTTTCCGAGTGCGCTAGTAGGAAATGGACCAGCTACATCCATGGCAATCCTCTCAAACGGTGCACCTGTATTGCACTGCTTCATCTGTCTCGACTTCGGACCCTTTGATTTGATGCACACCTCAGATTTGGCGATCCACTCAGCGATCGACTGCCGGCAACCAACCCAATAGAATCTCTGCTTGTCTTTCTCCAATGTGTTTGTGACTCCGAGATGACCCCCGATAGGACCATTATGCAGTTCATTCAGAACATCACAGATTCTCTTCCTTGGGACAACTATCAGCTTCCGATCGCATTGACCATCTTCGCTTTCCCATACTCTATGTAAGCAACCGGATACCAATTTCAAACTGTTCCACTGTGCCCAATATGACTTGGCAATAGGACTCTCTGCTGACATCTCCTCTCTGGTTGGCCGTTCGTGTTGCTCAATTCCCCGCATCCCGCGTACAAGATCTGGATCCTCTAGCTGATACATCCTTAGTTAATCCATGTCCCATTCGTCCGATGATGTTATCGTCATCAGCCGTACATCTATAACATCTTCCTTGGCTTCAGCTTTCGAACAATGCTTGCATTGCAGGTTACATTGTCGCCGGGACATTGGATCGGCATTGCCGTGGTTGCTGCCTTTGCGATGCTCTATGGAAAAGTCATAACTTTGTAGTCGCTCTATCCACCGTGCCAATTGACCTTCCGGATTACGAAACTGCAAAAGCCATTTCAACGCTGCATGGTCTGTCCAGACGTGGAATCGCTGTCCATAGAGATACTTGTGGAAATGTTTGATGCACTCCACCAATGCCAGTAGCTCTCTTCGTGTTACACAATAGTTCCTTTCGGGCTCCCCAATTGTGCGGCTATAATACGCCACTAACCTCTCTTGACCATCGACAATATGTGTCAAAACTCCTCCAATCGCATAACCACTCGCGTCTGTATCCAAAATAAAAGTTGAGCCTGAGATTGGATACGCTAACATTGGGGCAGTGCACAGCCGTTCCTTCAAGGTTTGGAAAGCCACTTCATGTTCCTTCTTCCAATCAAATGACATATTCTTCCTGGTCAACTCATGAAGGCTACTGGCTACGCTGGCGAAATTTGGTACAAATCGATCTTCTCTTTAGTAGTGCAAATTCCCTCCGTAGTAACCTTTTGACCCAAGTAACTTACTTCCTTCTTGAACAATGCACACTTTTTGAGACTTAATTTCAGACCGGCGCCAGCTATCCTTTGGAAAACTTTCTCCAAGTTCTTAAGGTGCTCCTCAAAGCTTTTTCCCAGCACGATGATGTCGTCCAGGTACACCAAACGTGTTTACCAATGCAGTCCTTTCAATACTTGATCCATTAGTCTCTCAAAATTAGCTGGAGCGTTACATAGTCCAAAGGGCATTACCGTAAATTGCCCCAGCCCCTATCCAACGCTGAAGGCTGTCTTTTCCTTATCCTCATCTTAAACCTCCACTTGCCAATAGCCGCTTTTCAAGTCCAGTGTAGAGAACCATTTCGCACCAGATAGTGAGTCCAGAATCGTGAATTCTGGATAATGGATAGGTGTCCTTTTTCATTACGTCGTTCAGCTTCCGGTAGTCCACACAGAACCGCATTTTTCCCTCCTTTTTCTTTACTAGTACGACTGGTGAGCTCCATGGGCTGATGGTTCGATCGCTCACTCTCACTCATTTCTGTATAATTTCTCTTACCACTTGTCGTATGGCCAAGGGAACAATAAGAAGAGCTTGGCGGATTGGTCTCGCATCGCCGGTATCAATTTGATGCTTCACTACTTTGGTTCGACCTGGTCTAGAACCATCCTTGTCAAATATGCTAGAGTACTTTAGTAGAAGTTTTTTTGCCTTATTCTGGTGGTATTCTTCGAGCTCTTGCGTCTACGCCGTGATATCATCTGAAAGATTAATGCTGCTGGTAGGAACATTCTCCTGGAGCTGTTCACAATTTATAACTACCTCCACCTCCTGACAAAAAAAAAAAACAAATTAATGGCAAATCATAACCTCTAACGAGATTTTTAGCCGAGCTTCTCTTTCCAACTTGTGGTGTGTTGCCTTTGAGTTTTTCCTACAAGTTGGCGGCAAAAAAACTGTAGGTCCGTTTTTTTGCCGACTCCGAACGGCACTTGCAAAGCAAATCAATTTTTTGCTGAGAAGCTTCTCATGGCAGAAATACACCCGGAGAGTTTGCCAAACTACTGCCGAGGGGCGACCCCGTTTAGAAAAATTCTTTTTCTAAATAATTTTGGATGTTACGGGCATCGAACCAACACGACTTGGTGTAGAAGGCCGAACACTTAACCGCTACACCACGGCGGTCACCTCCTGACATTGTCCCAATATAGCTCCTTTGGAAAGCTTAATCGGCGATCTGAACTCATTTGGTACTCTTACCGGTAAACGTCCATCTTGTTTTATCATAGCCAGTGCTTTTCCTACTAGTATATCCGTCTTTGATTTATTTGCTGCCTCTACCACCCACAATTTGTTTGTCCCGTAATCTCCATCAATCCTTGCCCAAACGATCGCCTCCGACTTCGGTGGAATTTGTTGGCTTTCTTCCACGAGAACCCGCTTACTGATGTACTTGTTCTCGTAACCAAAATTGAGTGGCACATCTATGTTCTTATAGCTCTTAGTCCTGTTTTGCATGTCGATCTTGATGCCTTGGTTGCTTAAGAAATACACACCTACTATGATCTCATCAACAATATCTGCCACTATAAAATTGTGCAGTACGGTGACATTCTTCTCCTTGGACTTTCGTGTCCTCACCAGTCGCCGTACGCAACTTTGCTTCATGTAATGCCCACACTTCTTTGTTGACTAAATCAGATCGAATGATGGAATGAGATGCGCCCGTATCAATAGTCAGTAAACGCTCCTTTCCGTCCACGAGTCCTCCAACAGTAACATTATTCGACTTCCTTCCGATCTGTGAGACAGAGATTATGGGGCATCCAATTGCGGGAGCCAGCCTACGCCCCTTGCGGCTAACTCTCTTTAGTTTAACGGTTGGTTAGATTGGGAGACTTGTTCATCTCCTTCAGCCTTGCGCTTACGTCCGCCTGTATTACTGGAATTTTTGGATCCCGATCCGCAATAACGTGCAATGTGACCAGATTTTCCACACTTGAAGCATTTAATGGCAGCTTCATTTTTCTGTTGCTTTCCGTTCAATGCTTCTAGGATTGCATCCACCCATTCTGGTCGTTCTACATCCACACGATGAGCTTTGTACGCTGGCTTGCACAAAAGAGATGCTGTTTCTTGAGGTAGAGCATGTGATACCGTCTCCGCAAATGATTTCTTTGGATTTGCATAGGTCGCCCGCTTCGTCTCCACATCACGTATGCCATTTATGAAACTTTGTATCTTTACCCTTTCCGAGTACTCTACTGGTGCATCCGCGTTTGATAGATGTGCTAACCTCCCGATGTCCGTTGCAAATTCTTGTAAAGTCTCATTGGGTTTCTGGAATCGATTTTGTAGCTCTATCTGGTAAATCTGCTTCCGGTGCTCGCTACCCTAACGTCTTTCAAGGGCTCCCATCAACGCTTCATGTAATGGCGCAATAAGCAGCGACTTTGTCTTCAGCGCCCCAGTTGTTCACAGCTGCTGTCTTCTGAAATTGTAGCTTAAATACCTGGAAAGGAACAGAACCGTCAAAGGATGGGTTTTTTACCTTGGGAGTGCTTGCTGAAACAATTGGGCGATTCAGCTGCAACTCCAGGGTACGACTTCTTAACGCATCCACCTTGGCTTCGACTTTCTCCTCAAGCTGTATTATTTATTCTTAAGAAAGCAGTTGCTATTTGTATTTAACCTATCACGAAAAAGCATCTATGAATTATAAGAGAAAACGAAACGAATGAATTTTGTATTTTTCAACTGGTATAATTTCATCCAGAAAAGTCTAGTTGTATACTAATATGGAATGTATATTTCCTGACTAGTATGGGTTCAGCCAGAAAATTCTAGTTGTATACTGGTATGAAATGGATATTTCCTGACTAGTATGAGTTCTGCCAGAAAGTTATAGTTGTATACTAGTATGAAATGGATATTTCCTGGCTAGTATGAATTCAGACAGAAAATTCTAGTTGTACACTGGTATGAAATGAATATTTCCTGACTAGTATGAGTTCTGCCAGAAAATTATAGTTGTATACTAATATTTTTCTGACTAGTTTGAGGTTTCGCTGCAGGGAAGTAGTACGCTTTATTCACTACTAAAAACCGTAGTACAATATCGCGAGTTAATTCACTGTTCAGTACTTCACTGTACAACACTTCAAAATAAACTGATTGATGTGCGTTATCTTTGCGCCCTTTTTATACCCTAGCAGACTATAGCTTCATAACTTAGAAATGTCTACACGTTTCTGGTTTATTCGTGCAACAGTGTTCTCGAAACGTTTATCTATCGTCATCTCGTCTTTGTGCCACATTCGCAAATATGCGAGCTGCCTCTCCCTCTCTCGCTCTCGCGTCATGTATCTAAACAGCTGTAGATGTGGTAGTGACGCTAGTGGTGGAAATACGCTAGTGCCGGGAGATGAGCGATTCTTGAGAATATTCGCCACAATATTTAGGCCATATACAAGCGTTATAAATTTGAAAAGAGTTTACTTACGTGCAATCAGCTGCTACTCCATCGATGCGACGTTGGGCTCAGCGACGACGACGTTGTAGGCGACACGGTCGAGCTTTTTACAATCGAACCAGGTTCGATAGTGCTGCTAAATATTAAACAAACTAAACTAAAATTTAGTTAGTTTCACACATGTTCGATCATCGCCAATATATTATATTAATATATTTAGGTATGTATGATTATTTGCATTTTCGTCATCTAGCACTCACATTATCACACATACTTACACGGCTCGCCTGAATCGATTTTAACTTCAAAGTCAGAGTACAATACTTTTGGCTTTACTTTATGATAATATAAGCTAAATAAACACGTTCTATGCAAAAACTAAAATAATCGCCAGAGCCGTTTTTTAGAAAACCGCGAAATAGTACTTCGGAAAACTTCATTTCTTATCACATATTGGAAAATCCTATATATTCTGAAAGAGGAGTAAAAATGCAATTGAAAGTGCATTTTTGTTAACATACGCCCCGTCCTTTTAAAGACATTTAAAAATAAGAGGACGAAACTTTTCGAGTATGCAGTTTTATAGATCATTTAATTTTAGTCCAACAAAGTGCAAGTTTTAAGTACCTACGATATATCGTTGACTTTTTACGATTTTTTTTTCTTAAGCTAAAAAAAGTGGTAGGAATGCAGTTTTTGAGTCGAAATGGTCAAGAAAAGACCTGTGAGTGACCAAACCAATTTTCTGAGTATAAGGGTTTTTAGAGGATCTTCCGCAGAATCTTTACCTACTCATATAATTTTTATATTAAGCTTAGTTCTCCCACAATCCGCGTTTAAAGATCAAATGACCTATTTTTTGGACCAATGTAACTCTGACACTAGATACAATATTTGGATCAAAGTACACGATTCTCAAAGCCCTAACATTTCTCTTTATCATACAATAGCGTTTTACTATCACCGGTTCATAACAAACTAGCACAAGCAGACTTTGTTTTACAACTTTTGATGAAAATCGACTTTTTGCTAATTTTTCGAGGTCCATAAGTCGAAAAGTAAATGCTATATAAGTCTTTGGAAAGCTGAATATGATAGAACAAACAGTTGTCTTTACTATCCAACCTCAAACAGTTATGTGTCAGTTACTAAGGAGAAGTGAGGTCAGCTCAGGTAAATGATCCCATTTAAAATTTTTCAGTTTTCTACTTGTAAATTTTTTATGAAATAAAAAAAAAATGTTTTTGGGATCATCAACGTAAACTTGAATAACTTCTCATAAGTAACTGAAATATAACTTTTTGAGGTTGGATAGTAAAGACAAATGTTTGTTCTATCATATTCAGCCTTCCAAAGACTTATATAGCATTTACTTGTCGACTTATGGACTTCGCAAAATGAGCAAAAAGTCGATTTTCGTAAAAAGTTGCAATACTCAGAAAATTGGTTTGGTTCACTCACAGGTTTTTAAGAGGGGGGCGGACTCCCCTCACACAGAAACGGAGCAAGTTAAATCCTCAAATTTTTTTTAGAAATACTCTGCAAGCTTTTCTTAATTTAAGAGCATTAACATAATACCGGTTTCGTCTCTTTTCTTGACCATTTCGACTCAAAAACTGCATTTTCACCACTTTTTTTTACGAAAAAAAACCAAGACACCTTAAGCGGGCTACTCACCTGCCAAGAAATGTCAAACTTCATATAAAAAAACGCTCAAGAAATGGTCAAGAACTGTTTTCACACGTCAAAGTTTCTTGAGCCAATACTCAGCTCATAAGAAAAAATACTACAATTTTCGATGGTTGGCAACGCCGGTTTACCTCAAGAAATAAATATGCTCGTATATATTTCTTGAGGTAAACGTGCAGATTCACGGCAAAGATGAGTATATACTTCGCTACACATGTTTTATACATTTTTATAATAGTAATCTGCAATAAAATGGAAAATGCCGTAAACGTCAAAATTTCTTGACCAGGCATAAGAAATATATGCTCATTTTTTTCTTGAGGTATTTCTTGGCAGGTGGGTAGCCGCTTTAAGAAAAAAAATCGTTAAAAATCAACGATATGTAGGTACTTAAAACTTGCACTTTGTTAGACTAATGGTGGAATTCTGCAAGGTGTATCTAGTCACTAATAGAGACATTTCGTGGTCTATTCCATATACAATTTGGTATTCAGTAAGCTGCCTCACATCTCTAGTCTCAATAAAGAGTCACTAATTTGTCAAAATCAATTATAGAATATTGGATAAAAAATTGAAAAATTATAAAAAAATGTGAATTTACGAATAAGAAGTAATTATATTCGTTCTGCCCCTATCAAACCAAAATAGCTTCATTTCATTCATTGGTTTATCGCCTTGTCAATTTACCACTCTCCGTCACTAATTACAAAAACGAGTATACAAAAATTATTGATCTCGCAACTACCAATGGCTTTGACAAGAAACTCATCGATAAACTGATAAAAAAACATTCCAACTTACACTACAAAAACAATTTAACTACTCTCTTCGCTCAAAATAAAGAAATTAAAACAAACAAATTAATACGCATACCATTTAGTTATTGCCCTGCCATCACCAATAATTTAACAAATATATTTGAAAAGAATGAAATGAAAATCGTATACACAAACAACAACAAATTAAAAAACATTTTGGGCTCCACAAAAGATATTGTCCCAATGCTTGAGCGCAGCGGCATTTACCAAATAAGTTGCCTGGGTTGCGATGCAAAATATGTTGGACAAACTCGAAGGCAAATCTCTGTTCGTTTCAAAGAGCACGAAAGGCACGCCGCCAACAAACAAATTCATCTGTCAGCAGTAGCAGCGCACATTCACACCACAAACGACGATAGCCCAACAAAGCACAGCATTGGCACTGCAGAGGAGAGTATTAGCTTAATAAAAGCGGTGCACAACAACAGAAAGTTAGACGCTTACGAATCTCTCTACATCACAAAAACGAAGAATGCCATGAATGCTGACAACGGGAACATAAACTCCCCTCTTTTTTCGTTAATTTAGCACATACATACATATGTACATTGGTTTGTAATTGTTGTAATTTTGATAATTTTTCTATTTTGTGGTTTTTGTTTATATTCTTGACTCTTTGTTTTTAGTAGCGCGTCGCTGATGATGGGCAGCATGTCTGTCCGAAATGCATACGTTGTGCCAAATAATAAAAAATAAGTATATTTGTTTATAGTGTACTATTGTTGTGTTTTTTATTTGACAAACTTATTTTGTAGTCAATAAAGGAATTTGACAAAAAAAAAAAAACAATTTATGTGAAGTAATTATATATTTAAAAAAAGTAAATTAAACTAAAAAAAGTAAATAAAAAAATAAAAATTTACTGAACCTACGACCTACCGCGTGATAGTCCGGACGCTTAACGCCTGGGCTACATCGACATTTGTAGGGCGAGTGTCAAATGCATTACTTAAAATTTATGCAATTTTTGTATTCACCACACCTTAAAATGAGCGAGAGAGAGACTATGGTAGATTTCTTGTGACTTTCTCTTATAGAATACCGGAATCACCTGAAGTCACAAAAATTGCATCTAGTGAAATACATATCTCAAATTAAGTGACTTGATATGAGACAGAATTATAGAATACTGGTATAAAATTAAATGATCTATAATACTGCATACCCGAAAAATTGCTTCCTCTTATTTTTAAATGTCTTTAACAGCACGGGGCGTATGATTAACAAAAAATGCACTTTCAATTGCATTTCACAAGTGTCAGTGGGAAGATATTTTAAAAGTAAAACATGTAGGTGGTAGAGGTTTTACTCCTCTTTCAGAATATATAGGGGTTTCCAATATGTGATAAAAAATGAAGTTTTCCGAAGCACTTCAAAAAAACGCGGTTATTTCGCGGTTTTTTCAAAAAAGGCTCTGGCGATTATTTTAGTTTTTGCATAGAACGTGTTTATTTAGCTTATATTATCATAGGGTAAAGCCAAAAGTATTGTACTCTGACTTTGAAGTTAAAATCGATTCAGGCGAGCCGTGCTTATTTATACGTAGGTGTGAGTGCGTCCGAAGTAAATCGCCTAAAAATTGACTTCGAAATATTGCGAATATTTCACGGCCTACTTATGTATTGGAGTGTAATGGGGTGTGGCAACTGTGCAACCTTGCCCAATCCCGAGTCTTGCGTCCTCGCTCGTACACTCTGGGCAACGTGAACTATCTAGGCTTGCGGCAGAAAGAGAGGGAGCCCCGGTGGGGCCACTCTGACATACTTGGTTTAAGGGCTCACCGAGGTCTTTTGCGCAGCGTCTGTTTACCATGAGGTGCGGCTGCAAGCGGGCGTCTGTCTTGAAGCAAGCGGCTCGCTATATAAATGTGTAAATATTTTCCAAAAACCCCAAAACGGGTTGTGTGCTGGGCTTGGGACCCGCCACGTAAAAAACTTAATTCCAATTAAAACTAATGTGCCAAAGCCTCGGATGAGAACCCCCTTTAATGTTGACGACCCGGCAAAACGAATAAGGAATTGTTGGAGAGCATCATTTCACACATATATATTTCACTTTGTATTTAAATGACATGTAGTTAACTTAAATGAATTCCTAATTATTATTAACGAGCTAGTTGCAGTAATTGAATTGGTGCAAACATATCTGCAAACTCTACAAGCCCCTTATTATTAAACTTTATTTTTTATTTGAACGCATCTCTGCATAGTTACAAATACTTACACACGCATTCTCATTAAATTCAAATACCTACTCATTTTCTCATTTAAATCATACATATTTTTATTGTATTGAATTCGCTTTATGCTCAGTAATTATAAATACATAAATCTATTTTAATTTCTCATTTTTTACCATACACATACATAAGTATGTAAAGAACCAAAATGTTAGCTTGTAAGCATTAACCTTGAATAAATGATTATCATTAATTGTTACACTACCCACGCGCCAACATCTCGTTATTTCTCGACGGAAATTCATAATTAGAGTTTTTTAAATCCGTGCAAACTAGTTGCGGAACCATTGGCGACCGTGACAGGACATCCGGTAATGGTCTTGTCGTTTTGTTAAAACAAAGGTAATAGTTGAAATAATAAAGTGATTCACGCGCTCGAGTCGTTGAAAAAATAATATTCGAAAAATAAAGTGTATAAAAACTGCTTGTATACCACGGCGTAAGTTAGTCCGTGTAGTTGAAAAAAAAAAAGACTATTCAATTAGAATTTGAAAAAGTTGGTGAATTAGAGCTGATTGCTGCAGATATTGGTTGGCTGTGGTGCTGCTGTGGTTGCTGGTTGCTGATATTGGTTGGTTGGTGCTGCTGTGGTTCCTGCGGTTTGGTTCACGTAAGCAATGTGCATAGGCTTGGATGAGGTATGTGATTTTGTGTAATTTAAGAAATATATATATTGAGGCCTTAATAAAGTGGTGCAGGAAAAGGAAAATTAGTGAAATCCTCTAGAAATGTGTCCCAAGAAAAATAGCGGCATGTTTGTTATATAGCCACCTGAGAATTCATGAATATGTACATATGTATATACATAAAGCCAGTGAAATTTTCTAGAAAGATTCAGCAGAAAATTAGCGGCATTTTATTCCATATACCTACACCGGTAAATTTATGCATATAGGAAAGTAGTTAGCATCCGGTATACAAGAAAGCAAAGAGCAAGGCATAAGTAAATAAAGCCCGCTACGTAAAAGAATTTGAATTTGAATTTGGACATGCGCAGATTAATGCACATATAATTTCAAAGGCCTGCCTTACAGTGGTATATATATACATACATATATATATGCCCAAATAATTTTCCATATACACCTTTTGATGAACTCGTACAGTTTAAAAAAAAAAAAAATATAATATATTAAAAATGCCCTAGTCACACATCGCAAGCGACAGATGTCGCTGCTGTGTGATCTAAAGGCAAAGAGATATGTATTCATACATATACAACAAAAAAATAACATCAAAAACATACACGTATTAACGAACATAGTAGCAATTATCCCACGAAATCAAACAAGCAGTGTTGGTGTAACTAGTATGACACGCTGCGGTTAGAAATTCCTAATTTCTCCTCGGTTCAATGACCACTATAAAGGGAAAAATGAAAAATTTCTAACAACAAATACAAAGCCGTACGTCTAGTTCCTTAAGCAAGAACGAAATTGCAATCACGGTAGCTGGTATTGTTTGTTTGTGAGTTGTTGCTCAATTTGTTCGTTAATAACAAAAAAATAGAATAATTTAAGAAAATAAATTATTCGATCGGTCAAATAGTCCATGAAAAATTTTCTACTGTACAATAACATGACCATAACATCAAAGCTTTCATATTCTAGCCAAGGACCCGTGGCGCTGCAAAAAACATCGTAACAGATGATGCAGCTTAAAAAAGCCCTAGTTACACATCGCAAGCGACAGATGTCGCTGCTGTGTGATCTAAAGGCAAAGAGATATGTATTCATACATATACAACAAAAAAATAACATCAAAAACATACACGTATTAACGAACATAGTAGCAATTATCCCACGAAATCAAACAAGCAGTGTTGGTGTAACTAGTATGACACGCTGCGGTTAGAAATTCCTAATTTCTCCTCGGTTCAATGACCACTATAAAGGGAAAAATGAAAAATTTCTAACAACAAATACAAAGCCGTACGTCTAGTTCCTTAAGCAAGAACGAAATTGCAATCACGGTAGCTGGTATTGTTTGTTTGTGAGTTGTTGCTCAGTTTGTTCGTTAATAACAAAAAAATAGAATAATTTAAGAAAATAAATTATTCGATCGGTCAAATAGTCCATGAAAAATTTTCTACTGTACAATAACATGACCATAACATCAAAGCTTTCATATTCTAGCCAAGGACCCGTGGCGCTGCAAAAAACATCGTAACAGATGATGCAGCTTAAAAAAGCCCTAGTCACACATCGCAAGCGACAGATGTCGCTGCTGTGTGATCTAAAGGCAAAGAGATATGTATTCATACATATACAACAAAAAAATAACATCAAAAACATACACGTATTAACGAACATAGTAGCAATTATCCCACGAAATCAAACAAGCAGTGTTGGTGTAACTAGTATGACACGCTGCGGTTAGAAATTCCTAATTTCTCCTCGGTTCAATGACCACTATAAAGGGAAAAATGAAAAATTTCTAACAACAAATACAAAGCCGTACGTCTAGTTCCTTAAGCAAGAACGAAATTGCAATCACGGTAGCTGGTATTGTTTGTTTGTGAGTTGTTGCTCAGTTTGTTCGTTAATAACAAAAAAATATAATAATTTAAGAAAATAAATTATTCGATCGGTCAAATAGTCCATGAAAAATTTTCTACTGTACAATAACATGACCATAACATCAAAGCTTTCATATTCTAGCCAAGGACCCGTGGCGCTGCAAAAAACATCGTAACAGATGATGCAGCTTAAAAAAGCCCTAGTCACACATCGCAAGCGACAGATGTCGCTGCTGTGTGATCTAAAGGCAAAGAGATATGTATTCATACATATACAACAAAAAAATAACATCAAAAACATACACGTATTAACGAACATAGTAGCAATTATCCCACGAAATCAAACAAGCAGTGTTGGTGTAACTAATATGACACGCTGCGGTTAGAAATTCCTAATTTCTCCTCGGTTCAATGACCACTATAAAGGGAAAAATGAAAAATTTCTAACAACAAATACAAAGCCGTACGTCTAGTTCCTTAAGCAAGAACGAAATTGCAATCACGGTAGCTGGTATTGTTTGTTTGTGAGTTGTTGCTCAGTTTGTTCGTTAATAACAAAAAAATAGAATAATTTAAGAAAATAAATTATTCGATCGGTCAAATAGTCCATGAAAAATTTTCTACTGGACAATAACATGACCATAACATCAAAGCTTTCAAAAAAAAATATATATATGAGCACAATACGGTACTGCGAATGCAAGTAAGCTAGCAGTAAAATCCAAATAAGTTGGTATACTAATGTGGCAGTAGGGTGGGTCGCCAAGTGGCTAGTGCGTTTGGTAAAACTGGCATTCAATTGATAGCTTGCTGATATAGGTACAGTTGAGTTATTGGAACCCAACTTATATATCGGAACATCTTGAGCAGAATGTTACAAAGTAAATCGAAATTTGTTGTTATTTCGAGCCAAAGGTTTATTGCAAATCTTTTCATAGACTTTCGTTGTTGTTTGGAACAAGGGTATATCGAATCCCTGTTCAATTGTTGTTGCTTAGTGCTTCAGTTCGTTTATTCACTGGAATTAAAATTACTTTGCTCAAAATGCCTGGTTCAAATGAAAACGCCGCTGATTCAGCAGCCATTTCTCTTGCTACTCTGAAGCAACAGCGATCCTCTTCTCGCAAAAATATAACCCGAATTAGGAATCTTCTTGATGATTCTTCAACAGCTTGGAACCCAATAGACCTTGAATGTCGGTTAGATATTGTAAACTCATATATAAAGCAAGTTATGGCTTATCAAACCGAAATAGAAAGAATCGACTCTGAAGACGATAAACGGGGTGAAATTGAGGAGTTATGTGTCTCAACCAAATCCAAGTTGCTTTCGTTGTTGGGTAGAAACAGGCGGCATGATAGTTCAGCAATGGAAACTACGTTTAATGCTTCTATTGCACCTATAAACCGTTTACCCAAATTGAAGCTGCCAAATTTTAACGGAAAATATGCAGACTATAAAAACTTTATTGGAACTTTCACAACTTTGGTTCATGACGAACCGTCTCTCTCGATTATTGAAAAGTTCAACCATTTATTAAGCTGTCTATCTGGCGAAGCGTTGCATACAGTAAAAGCGTTTCAGGTTACTACTGAAAATTATCCGAAAGCATTAGAGCGTTTAGCGGAAAGATATGACAAAAAATGTCTAATATTTTTTGACAGTGTAGAGCAAATGTTTAGTATACCAAAAATTGCTCAGCCAAATGCGTCCCTCCTCCGCAATGCCGTTGATACCATCTCAGCCACATATGATTCATTACATTCGCTGGGCAACGATAAAGACATAACAAATGCGCTACTTATTCATTTAGCCATGTCTAAAGTTGATGGTGCAACAAGGGCAAAATGGAATGACCAACTCTATTATTCTAAATTGCCAACATGGAATGATTGCGCTAAAGTTCTCATAAGGCGCTGCCAGTCTCTAGAAGTAAATGCACATAAAAATGATAAACCCTCGTCGTACAAAGACAATAAGTTCAAGCCATCGGACAAACGATCCGAAAAATCCTCATTTAGTATTACCGAAGCTGGCGAAGCAAAGGTCAATAAATGCTCTTATTGCAAAGTAAAGGGCCATTTTATTACTAATTGTGGATCATTTGCTAATTTAACTGTGACTGATCGGTTTAATTTTGCAAAAACAAATGCTCTTTGCATTAATTGTTTAAAAGTAGGTCACAGCGGGTCTAGTTGTCGGACTGGAAGATGTCGGGTTTGCCAACGACCACATAATTCACTGCTACATAAGTATCAAGTGGCGTCAGTTTCTGCACCAAGCAATGATGCACTTAATACTTCTCAGGCTGCATCAAATACTGCTTCCGTAACTTATCCGGCAAATAGTGCAGTCAGTCATGTTTCGGTCTCAGATGACGTAGTCATATTGGCAACCGCAGTGATCCAAATTAAAGGCCAAAACGGTGAATATATGGTAGCTAGAGCATTATTAGACTCAGGGTCGCAAATAAATTTAATCAGCGAAGAAACTGCCAAAAGATTAAGACTGAAAAAACAGCGCAAACAATTGCAAATAGCTGGCGTTGGGCAAACTGAGGCTAATATAAAGGGCAAAGTGTCAACCGCTATTAAATCCCGTATAAATGAATACGAAGCCAATGTTGATCTTTGGGTCATAAAGTCAATTTCAGGATATCAACCACAAGGCAATATCACTACGACAGATTGGAATATTCCTTCAAATATAGAACTAGCCGATCCATTTTTCTTTAAACGGCAAAAGGTTGATATTTTAATTGGCGCTGAAATTTTCTTCAGCCTGTTAACAGTGGGTCAAATAAAGCTTAACGATGAGTTACTAACTTTACAAAAGACCCAATTGGGATGGATTGTTTCAGGAAAATGCAAAGTTAACTCAAAAATGGAAAAAGCAATTTGTGATCTAACAATTGCCACTGCAGAAGACCCTAGTGAAAAAACTAACGAAATAGATGAGGTGCTTAAAAAATTTTGGGAAATAGAGGAGGTTGCAAGTTGCGCATCAAAGTTAACCCTAGAACACATAGAATGTGAAGCCCATTTTAAAGAAAATGTAAAATTATTGCCATGCGAAAAATTTGAGGTCAAACTGCCATTTAAGAAAGACCCATCAATCCTTGGGTTTACATTCGATATTGCTCAAAAAAGATTCCTTGCATTAGAAAGACGCTTACAAAAAACGCCTGAAGTTTATAGCATGTATAAAGAATTTATGAATGAATATATTAAATCGGGTCATATGGCTCAAATCGATAATGTTGATATGAATTCACCTCACTACTTTATTCCGCATCAATGCGTTTTAAGACCAGACGCCGCAACTACCAAGCTACGAGTAGTTTTCGACGCGTCATGCAAAAGCTCCACAAAGATTTCATTAACAGCCCTATGCTGCGCGTTACCGGTAAAATTGCCATCGGCAAATAATTTTCCCTAAAATACGTTACCAAATAAACTGGCTGCGATTCTGAGCAGATGGTAACGCTCTAATGGCAAAAAAACTCACCAGTAGGTATGGTGAATTGAAAAGCCACCCTGCTAGTCACCTGCCATATGTTTTTTGTTTATCAAAAAGAAGAAGACTGCAAAATGGAAATGAACAAGTAAGTAAATTTGGTAAATATTTTATGAAATTTATTAAAAATTGTTTATTTTATTTACAGAAAATATGCACGCACCACCCCAGCGCAGTTGCGGTTGTATGTGGCCTTTTGCAAAGACCATCCCGAGCTCCTGCAGGGAATACACAGTTTTTATTGTGATTTATTAATACTATATACCTGTTTATTTGTTTGATTTTCACTTTGTTTTATTTATTTTGTTTAATTTTCACTTTATTTTGTTCAATTGCACTTTCGCTTTTTTATTTTTCAAAGTAAACATCAGCTGTTTTATATTGATGTTACCACATGTTACCACCTATTTTGGTGGTAACGGTGTTACCAGAAAACTTTTGCCCTCAGAATACCAAAAAGGAGTAAAAGTTGCCGAGTGAATTTGTTTGCCGGTAATAATAAAATTATTACCACAGTAGAATAGACCTGTAAATGATACTTTAATGGCAAAGCCTGCGCCTTTCGTATACTGGCCGTGTGTAAGAAGCGTGTCAAACATTATTATATGAATCAGTGCAAATGTGAGTTCTGCGCATGCGCAAGTTTTGTTTGTGTTAGTGAATTGTAGTAGCGCGTTTAAAAAAAAATATCAAAGGGCTCAAAAAGGGTCACTATCCCCATTACACAAATTGTGCATAGTTTTAGTTATAAAATCTTTGATTAGTCGATTAAATAATGAAAATACCAAAATAGTAAATCACAAAATAAATAAATAAAAATGTTCGTATTTGTTGTTTAAAAAATAATAAGAAGCTACAGAGAATTTTTTCATTTGGTAAAATAATGTCATATCCGCTACCTTGGGTATTTTTGGCATGGTTTAATATTAATTAGTGAAAGGAGTGATAAGAAAAACGAAGTGAATTTATTTACATTTTGTTCAAGTATGCATTTATTTATGCCCCTTTGTTTACAAAAGTTTAACGACATCCTTGAGATTTTGTCTCCTTCTCTCATGGTATATCTGTACTGTAATGTTTGACACGCTTCACTGTTCGGTATTATCTATATAGAAGTATTACATATATGTTTAATGGTTGGTCCTACCATTCAACCAGAACTATTTAGCGCATTGATACGCTTTCGTTGTCGCAAATACGCAATTACCGCTGATATTACTAAAATGTACCGTCAAGTAGCCATCAATGACGATGATAAAAGATTCCAACTCATTTTGTATAGAGAAAGCCCATTAGACCCAATCCAAAAATTTTGCTTAAACACTGTCACATATGGTACAGCGCCTGCACCATATTTAGCCATTCGATGCTTGAAGGAGTTAAGCGAAATGTACGCTGAAAAATATCCGCTTGGTTGCAAGGTCATCCGCGAAGAATTTTACGTGGACGACATGCTTTCGGGCGCTGACAATATAGACGAATTGCAACAAATTCGAGAAGACGTCGTTACGATTTTAAGGGCCGGAGGATTCAGCCTTGCAAAATGGCACTCTAATCATCCAAATTTGTTTAAAAACGACAATCATGAAAAATCGTTAGAAGTGGATGATACCGGCACGATCAAAGCCCTTGGAGTTACTTGGTCTCCGAAAAAAGACGTAATAAATTTTAAAATCGACCGACACTCACTGAAAATAAAGGCCACACAAAGAAATATACTATCAGTGTCGTCACGAATATTTGACCCATTAGGCTTGCTCTGTCCAATTATTGTCAAAGTCAAAATGTTACTGCAAGAATTATGGCTATTAAAGTTGGCTTGGGATGAATCAATTCCCCAAAGTATTGAAACATCACAGCAAAAGTTATCAGAAGATTTAGCGCAAGTAAATAAGATGGAGGTGTCTCGGTTTGTTAATATATCGCCCAATGAAAGCATACAAATTCATGGCTTTTGTGATGATTCGCAACGAGCATATGGTTGCTGCATATATATTCGAAGCTCACATAACAACGTTGTCGCGACTATTAACGGCCAAGTCTAAAGTAGCGCCTTTAAAAACCAAAAGCCTCCCGCGGCTTGAACTCTGCGCCGCGTTGTTGCTCACAAGACTCTATAAAATAATTGAGCCACTCTTCAAAAGTCTATTAACTGACAACGTATATTTTTGGTCTGACTCAGAAATAGTGCTATATTGGTTGAAAAAGCACTCATCATCATTATCAACCTTCGTAGCGAACAGAGTAGCTGAGATCCAAGAAAAAACAACTAATGTTTTATGGAGACATGTGCAAAGCAAACAAAATCCTGCTGACCTAGCCTCACGCGGATGTGACATTGATCAACTAATACAACCTCTGTGGCTTGAAGGCCCAAATTTTCTACTAACAGATTCTTCGAACTGGCCAAAAATCAAAAAATTTGAACTAGAAGAGAACAACGCGCAGTTAGAGATTAAACAGGTTAAAACCACGCTGAGTCTAGATGTAAAGGAAAATATAATTTTAAATATTATTGAGTCAATATCATCCTTTAACAAAATTGTACGAATAGTTGCATATATTTATAGATTCATAAAGCCGTTAACATCCAACAAAAATATCAATATAACCGCAACTGAATATAATTGGTAGAAGTGATAGAGCAATTGAACAAGGGCCAATATCCAAAAGCAAATATCCAAAAGCTTAACCCTTTCATGCAGGAGCAAAAGGAAGAAAATCAAAGTTTGTCACTGATTCGCGTTGGAGGCCGCCTGAAACAATCAGAATTTTCAGAAGATGTAAAATTTCCATTGTTGTTGCCAAAATCATCCATCTTTGTATACAAATATATTGAACATTTGCACAAAACAAATTGTCATGAAGGTCCAAAAATTTTAATCGGTTTGATGCGACAAAAGTTATGGGTCATAAACGCCAGAGATGTGGCTAGAAAGGTAGTTAATGGGTGCGTACGGTGTTTTAAATACAAGCCTAAATTAATGAGCCAAGTAATGGGTGATTTGCCACGAGATAGATTGCGATCAGTTAGACCATTTCTTATTTGCGGAGTCGATTTTTGTGGGCCTATTTATACCACACACAAGTTGAGAGGCCGACCACC
This sequence comes from Campiglossa producta, assembly GCA_964058755.1. NCBI lineage: Eukaryota > Metazoa > Arthropoda > Insecta > Diptera > Tephritidae > Campiglossa > Campiglossa producta. The sequence continues at coordinate 101,262,982 of CAXKVI010000002.1, read as the reverse complement.
TTATAAATCTTATATTGCTATTTTTGTTTGTTTCAGCTCAAAAGCTCTACATATAGAACCCGTTTCTGATCTTTCAACTAATGCTTTTTTATCTGTACTTAAAAGGTTCGTCGGACGTCGCGGAATACCGGAGAAGTTATATTGCGACAACACAACGAATTTCGTCGGCGCCAACTCACGCCTCAAAGAACTCACCAAACTAATCGAAGACGACGCCAAACGCAAAGAAATACACGCATTCGCAGCAGAGAAAGGCATGGAGTTCGTGTTCATACCCCCACGCGCACCACATTTCGGCGGCCTGTGGGAGTCAGCCGTGAAGAGCGCCAAGCACTTATTATTGCGCGTAATCGGCGACACAGCACTAACGTTCGAAGAGCTGAGTACCGTATTGATAGAGGTAGAGGCAATCCTCAATTCGCGGCCAATCGCAGGCGCATCCGACGATCCGAACGATGGGGAAGCAATAACTCCGGCACACATGCTAATCGGAGATTCGCTCACAGCAATGCCCGAAACACCGAATTTAACCGAGAGGCTGGGGTTCTTAGATCGCTGGCAGCGGCTCTCGTACCTGAAGGCACAGTTTTGGTCCGCATTCCAACGGGACTATATACTCAGCCTGCAGGCGCGAACACGATGGGACAAGCCACACCCCAATTTATAAATTGGCACCCTCGTACTGGTGCACGAAGACAATTTGCCACCCCAAAAGTGGATGCTAGGAAGAATAATAGATACCAAAACTGGCGCCGACGGTAAAGTACGTGTGGCAGACGTAAAAACGGCAACCGGTGTGTGTCGCCGCGCAATCCATAAATTGGCGATGCTTCCAACAAGCGTATCTTGAAGACTGCAGGTCGTTCAACGGGCCCGGAATGTTGGAGAACATCATTTCACACATATATATTTCACTTTGTATTTAAATGACATGTAGTTTACTTAAATGAATTCCTAATTATTATTAACGAGCTAGTTGCAGTAATTGAATTTGTGCAAACATATCTGCAAACTCTACAAGCCCCTTATTATTAAACTTTATTTTTTATTTGAACGCATCTCTGCATAGTTACAAATACTTACACACGCATTCTCATTAAATTCAAATACCTACTTATTTTCTCATTTAAATCATACATATTTTTATTGTATTGAATTCGCTTTATGCTCAGCAATTATAAATACATAAATCTATTTTAATTTCTCATTTTCTACCATACACATACATAAGTATGTAAAGAACCAAAATGTTAGCTTGTAAGCATTAACCTTGAATAAATGATTATCATTAATTGTTACACTACCCACGCGCCAACATCTCGTTATTTCTCGACGGAAATTCATAATTAGAGTTTTTTAAATCCGTGCAAACTAGTTGCGGAACCAGGCATAATGATTTGGATATTAGGGCATGTACCGGGAATGTCCGGACCCTTTCAAGGGACGGTACCGCTGCCCGACTGGTTGATGTCCTCGTAGGCGCAAAGGCCGACATCACCGCCCTGCAGGAAATGCGATGGACGGGGCAAGGAAAGACGACCATCGGTCCTTGTGACGTATACTACAGTGGTCAGGCACGCGGCAAAGCGCGTGGTGTAGGATTCGTGGTGGGGAAGAGACTTCGCCGCCAAGTATTAGCGTTCACTCCTGTGGACGAGCGTCTCGCTGCGATCCGCATCAAGGCGAGGTTTTTCAACATAACATTTATCTGCGCCTATGCGCCGACTGAGGAGACTGACGACGCAGAGAAGGACTCCTTCTACGATTAACTTGAACAGACTTATGATCGCTGCCCCCAGCATGATATCAAAATCGTGCACGGCGACTTTAATGCCAAGGTGGGCAAGGAAGGAGTCTTTGGTCCTACAGTTGGAAAATTCAGTCTCCACGATATAACATCCCCCAACGGCACTAGGTTGATTGACTTCGCCGCTGCTCGCAATATGGTCATCAGTAGTACCAGCTTCCAGCATAAGCGAATACACCAAGCCACATGGCTGTCCCCTGATCAAAGAACTAGAAACCAGATTGATCATGTCATGATCGACGGCAGACACAGCTCCACCGTTCTGGACGTGCGTACCCTACGTGGTCCCAATATCGACTCGGACCATTATCTTGTTGCAGCCAAGATACGCACACGCCTCTGTGCAACGAAGAAAGTGCGCACAGTAACGGAAGGAAAGTTTGACGTGGAGAAGCTGCGCATGACACAGACAGCTGATAATTTCTCCACTCGACCCTCACACCTGCTATCAGAGGGCAATCCTCGACCTAACGATTTAACCGAGCAATGGAAGCATATCTCTCACTCATTGCGTACCGCCGCTGAGGCCACTATAGGGTTTCAGCGAGCCCGCAAGAACAACTGGTACGATGAGGAATGTAGCACTGCCTCGGACAAAAAGGACGCTGCAAACAGGGAAACGTTGCGAACAGGCGCAACCCGCAGTGTATGGCAACGCTATAGTGAGGCGAGGAAGGAAGAGAGGCGCCTTTTCAGAAAAAACAAACGTGAAGCCGAAAGGCGTGAGTGTGAGGAGCTTGAGATGCTGGCTGACAGGAATGATGCCCGAAAATTCTATGAAAAGATCCGGCGGATGACGGAAGGTTTAAAGACCGAGGCAAGTTCCTGTAAGGACAATAACGGCGACCTGGTAACCGACGTACAGAATGTACTTAAATTATGGAGGGAGCACTTCTCCTCACTGCTCAATTGCGAGGGAGACGTCGAACGCGATACCCCAATCTCTGACGATGGAAAAGTCGTCCCACCACCTGACTATGATGAAGTGAGGATAGCTATATCCTGGCTCAAAAACAACAAATCGCCAGGGAAAGACGGACTACCCGCCGAGCTGTTCAAACACGGAGGCGAAGAGCTGGTAAAAAGCATGCATCAGGTCTTATGCACAATATGGTCAGATGAGTGCATGCCTCCAGATTGGAATTTAAGTGTGCTCTGCCCAATCCACAAGAAAGGCGATCCCGCTAACCCCACCAACTACCGCGGAATCAGTCTTCTTAATATCGCATATAAGGTTCTTTCTAGCGTATTGTGTGAAAGACTGAAGCCCATCGTAGACAAACTGATTGGACCTTATCAGTGTGGCTTTAGACCTGGTAAGTCTACCATCGACCACATTTTCACGATACGCCAAATCCTGGAGAAGACCCATGATAAAAGAATCGACACTCACCATCTCTTTGTCGATTTTAAAGCCGCTTTTGTCAGCGCAAAAGGAGTTGCCTGTATGCAGCCATCTCTGAATTTGACTTCCCTGCAAAGCTTATACGGCTTTGCCAAATGGCGTTGAGTAAAACCAACAGCTCCGTCAGAATCGGGAAGGACCTCTCTGAGCCATTTGAAACCAAACGAGGCTTCAGACAGGGCGACTCCCTTTCGTGCGATTTCTTTAACCTGATGCTGGAGAAGATAATTCGAGCAGCAGAGCTAAACCGCAATGGCACAATTTTTTACAAGAGCGTGCAATTGCTGGCGTATGCCGATGATATTGATATCATTGGCCTTAACAGCCGCGCCGTAAGCGCTGCTTTCTCTGGGTTGGATAAGGAAGCGAAAAAAGTGGGTCTTGCGGTGAACGAGGACAAGACGAAGTATCTGCTGTCATCAAAGAAAGAATCAGCGCACCTGCGCCTTGGCAGTCAGGTCACCGTTGATAGTTACAAATTTGAAACTGTGAGGGACTTCGTCTATTTGGGAACCAGTATCAACACCGAAAATAATATCAGTCTAGAAATCCAGCGGAGAATCACTCTTGCCAACAAGTGTTACTTTGGACTAAGTAGGCAATTGAGAAGTACAGTCCTCTCTCGACAAACAAAGATCACGCTCTAAAAGTCTCTCATAATACGACTCGGAATCATGGACAGTGTCAAGAGAAGATGAGATGGCCCTTGGAGTATTTGAGAGAAAAGTTCTCCGGAAGATTTATGGTCCTTCGCGTGATGCCAACGGCGAGTATCGAAGGAAATTTAACGATGAGCTGTACGAGCTTTACGCAGACCTGACCATAGTTCAGCGGATTAAAGCCCAAAGGCTCCGCTGGCTGGGTCATGTTATGCGAATGGACAAAGAAGCACCAGCACAGAAAGTTTTCCTATCGACACCCGAATTCGGCAGCAGAGGAAGGGGGAGACCTCGACTGAGATGGAAACAACAGGTGGAGGATGACTTGAACTCCCTTGGGGTTTCCAATTGGCGCCAGTTATCGCTAAAAAGGAATGACTGGCGTGCTTTGATACGAAACGGCCAAAATCGCCTAGGCGGTTAAGCGTCATTATGACGGAAGCCAAGATTAGATTAGATTAGACTTATGTTTTATAAAAAAAAAATTGTTTACTATATATTTTTTTTTCTTTTAAATAACCGAACGATATTATTATTTATATTTTATGACTTTAAGTTAACATTGTTATGTAGCATCCAATTGAAAAATGAAGAAAATAATTTTGATTGAACCTGATTGAGCGAAAAAAAAACCAAGTCACAAGAAAACCGAAACCAAATGTCAAACTTAAATTTAGGTGTTGTTGTTGTTGTAACGAAGTGTAGCCCTGCCCAGCGTGTACTTTTCCTTAACCTAAATTGTCATCAATTTCTTCTAACGGGAGTCCTAGGAAACTTGCAGTTTCAACAGGGTTGGACCAGAGGGAGATGGGTGTTAGAAGAGTGGGCTCCGAAGAGCAGATAAATAAATGGTTGGTATTATGGGGTGACGAGCCGCATGCCGGACATTCATTCGGCACGTCAAGGTCTAGTCTGGATAAGTAGGAGTTTAACCTGCTACAGTATCCAGAGCGTAATTGAGCCAGAGTGACCCTTGTCTCTCGAGGAAGATGACGCTCCTCAGCCGCGACGCGAGGTGGTTTGGCGTGCAAAACGGCGTTCAGTGGACAGAGCGAGACATAAGACGCAACGGACGTGTCATGGATGTGCTTCAGGGCCTGCGTATGTACCCTTGGATCAAACGGCGAAAGTGTGAGGTGCCGGATCTCATCAAAATGCTCACGTAGATGTGCCCTTACGGTCCTAGGAGGTGGCTCATACTCAAGCAGTAGTCTGTTGGGATGTTGTGGTTTGCAACAGTTCAACAGGTACTGCTTGTTTAGCATTTCATTGTGCTCCAAAACTGGGAGCATTTCCACCTCATGATGTAAATGATGTTTTGGAGACATAAGGACGCATCCCGTGGCGGTTCTGAGTGCGGTATTTTGGCAGGCCTGCAGTCTTTTCCAATGAACCTCAGCAAGCCCCGGCGACCATATCGGCGACGCGTAATTCAGGATCGGCCGACCAATTGCTTTATAGGTTGCCAGCAACGTTTCTTTGTCTTTACCCCAAGTGCTGCCGGCTAGCGACTTGAGAATTTTGTTGCGGCTTTGTAGCTTAGAGACAATTGCGGTTGAATGAGCAGCGAATTTGTGCATGGGGTCGAAAGTTACCCCTAAGATTTTGGGGTGAGAGACAGTAGGTAATTTTTGATCGCCTACGTAGATTTCTAACTCCATGCCAACTTGCGCCGTCCAGGTCGTGAATAGTGTCGCCGAGGACTTCGTTGGCGACAATGTCAGGCTCCGGGCAGTGAAAAACTCAACAAGAGAGGGGAGATAACCATTGATCCTGGAGCATAGCTCATCAACGGAAGTGCCAGAAGCCAGGATCGTACAATCGTCTGCGTAAGAGACAATCGAGACTCCATCTGGTGGGGAAGGAAGCCTCGAAATATAAAGATTAAACAGAAGCGGGGAAAGGACACCACCCTGCGGTACCCCTTGTTTAATCTTTCTCGGTTTTGATTTTTTGTTTCTGAAAACTACAGACGATTGACGACCACTCAGATAATTGGCGGACCAACGCTTAAGACAGGGGGGGAGCGATGAATCTTCCAAATCGGATACCAGTTGTCCATGATTTACTGTGTCAAAAGCTTGAGAGAGGTCAAGAGCAACTAGAACCGTCCTGTGATGAGGGCTTTTCTGGTTGAGTCCGTCAGTTATCTGAGTGTTAATGGCATTTAGAGCAGATGTTGTGCTCCGTATTTTTCTAAAGCCATGTTGGTGCTCGGCTAACCTCAACTTTGATGTGTAAAGAGGAAGTAATACCGCCTCCAATGTCTTCACTACTGGCGAGAGGAGCGATATCGGACGATAAGACTCCCCTACGTTAGCTGGCTTGCCAGACTTTAGTAGTGGGAGGTATTTTACTCCCTCTTCGCCGATGTGTTTTAAATGCACCATGGCTATGTCGTCAGGGCCCATAGCTTTAGAGTTTTTGGCTTTCCTGATGGCCACTCGAACCTCTGTAGCGGTGATGGAAACGGGGGCATTGTTTTTGTGTTTATGCGCACACCTGAAGATCCTACGTCTGTCCCTGTCCTGTGCAGGGTGTGGTACAAACTGTCGGCAAAAGGCCGTTGCACTTTTCTTCGGGTCACTAAACGTCTTATCACCAAAGGTGATGTCTACGTTTTTTGGTGGGCCCGTCGAATTTGACAGGGATTTGACTGTGGACCATAATTTTCCAACACCGGTAGAGAGGTTACAAGACCTCAGATGCTCCTCCCATTTGGCATGTTTGTGTTCATCTACCAACCGTCTGATTTCCGCGTTGAGACCACTGATCTGTGGGTCTGCGGGATCGATGCTACGTATATGGTCACGTTCATTGGCCAGGGCTGCAGCTTCAGTTGGGAAGTTTGGCCGTATATTTTGTATTCTCCCAGCTGGTATAAAAAGGGCTGCAGCTCTATTTATGACCTTACGTATTTCCTTTTCACCTTGGCGTACGTCAGTCGGTATGGGAAGAGCACCAAAGGAGCTCTCAGTAAACTCAGTAAAGCCAACCCAGTCAGCCCTCCTGAAGTTTACGTAGGATCTCTTCTCAGAGGTGGTGAAATCCGGGGCACGATCAACGGACAGGATGATTGGCAGGTGATCTGATGCCAAAGCCACCATTGGGCGCCAGTTTATGCAGTTTATTAGACCCGGACTAACAATTGTTATGTCCGGGGAGCTACTGCAATTTACTGCCATCCTCGTGGGGGCGTCCGTGTTCACCGCGCAGAATGTGGAAGCGTCAATTTGCTCGGCTATTTCCCGTCCTCTGCCGTCAGCAGAATGGCGTGAATGCCACATGTCATGGTGTGCATTAAAATCGCCCATAATGACACGGTTATCGCCCCGTAGGAAATCGCTTAAATCAGGGCGATAACTTCTGGGACAACAGGTGACGGGAGGTATGTAGATGTTTATCAGCTCGAGATCAACACCTCCAGCTGAAATGACAATACCCTGTCGCTCTAAGGGTATGTCCTCTTGGTCGGTGTTGAATGCAAATTCCCTATACCGCACGGTTTGGTGGATGATGAACGCAAGACCACCCCCACCGTCCGTACGATCATGCCGGAGAATGTGGTAGCCACCACTCGCTCTGAGATCCGAGTGGGTGCCAAGTTTAGTCTCCTGGATTGCAGCAATTTTGATGGAGTTTTGCTGCATAAACTTGGTGATCTCCACAATCTTGCCAGTTATACCATTGCAGTTTAATTGCATTATTTTGAAATGCGGGGGAGAGGCAATGGTCACTCTGGGAGTCAGAGACTGGTGCGCTCGCCGTGGAGGTAATATGCTAGTCCGTGATCGTCGTCGCAGTCCTGAAGGCGACAAATTCCGCTCGTTGGGAAACGAGGTAGAATTTGTCGGCAATGTGGGCTGCACAGCTCGACAACACGGCGCAACATACGCATCAGTCCATAGATTTCTGTTTGCGAGCCCTGAGCATATGCGCAGGTGACATTGGCCAAGGCAGATATTGCACTTGACCGATGGCACTCTGGACGCATATATTCTGTGCCGACAAACAGTGCACATAGTGTGAGGGACCAGGAGCTGATGGCCTTGATTCACACTTGTGCCGGTACCGGAAGAAGTAGAGGGGAGGAGAATATTTTGGGGCGGGAGTTGTAGCTCAGCAGTGCTCACAACATCTATAGATGTGCTACGTAGGGAGTAGCTATGAGCTGCTGTGTGAGGTGTTAGCGCGCTAGGGCGCGAGCTACAACTGGGAACACACAATGTTTGCTGAGCAATAGGTATATTGCGAAGGGGAGGCGATAGCGCTACGCCGGAGCGTCGCGAGCCACGGGACGTTCTAAGACGTGAACAGCAAGGCGCCACGAAGGTTTTAAAAAAACTAAGAGGCCGGTGTGTTTTTGGATCTAGTCCGGAGCAACTAGACTTGTGTAGCCAACCTTTACAAGATGTGCATTGCACCGAATGCGAACATCTGGTATAAATTTTCTTCCGGCACACGCAGCAGAACCATTCTGTTGGACCAGGGTTTAGCTCAACGCCAGACCGGAACAACAGAATAGGGAGCAGCCCTGCTGCAAGGAACTGCTCCAGGGATGACAATTTAAGGGGGAGGAATCGTGACACGTTAGACAGGGTCACTTCGGGTGTACTGCTCTTGGCCAGGCTGTAATAAAAAAATACAGCCTGGGTCGTTTCGGTACGAAGGGTACTGCGCAAGCACATGTACCTTTCTCGCAGAACCGGCAGTACGTAGAAACGAACGTAGGTGTTCAACGGCTTCTCTTCTTCCACGGTATCTGGTGCATTTTGATATTTCGGGATCTCGGCTGTAGTCATCTGATGGGGTGTTGAGGCGTAATCAAGTGACGACGGCAAAATATCATTATCGTACCCGAAAAGTTATTTTAATTTTACTAAGTGAATCGGGTTTTTGGTATGGTTTGAAAATTTCTCTCGGTCATGTGTACGAAGTAATGTTTATTGCATATTTATAACTTAGCGAAATGAGCTTAGTTTATTTTGTTTTCACTTAGACCCCGTATTATGGTGTTTTTTCCTAGATATCTTTTTACTCTAAACCAGGGTACGAAAATAAACTACACAAAATACATTTCATTTGCTCACCGTCATTTAAGTTTTGTACAGTTTATTACTTTTTGGAAACGTTTGCGTTTTGTTTATGACAATTCCAACCAAGGAAAATTTATAAACACAAATGTTTCAAATGATTGAAGAAATATATTAGTGTTTGAATGTATGTTCATAGAGAACAAAATGTTTTTTTAATTTTGTTTTTCATTTTGGATGTAATTTTCAAAAAATGTATTTTACAGTTCTCAAAGTGAACTCAGCTATTGGATCATGTTTTGTATTGAACTATGAAAGTAATAAACAAAACGAAATAGTACTGTACAATAAAGTTTATTTTCATACACTGCTTTAAACTTTTATATTTCATATTTTTTATAAATTTTTTTTTCACTTTATCTAATTAAGCTAAGTTTAGCTTTGCTTGGACTTTTTGGTCCTAGTAATTTTAACTTTTGTTGTAATTTCTTAATAAAACAATATTCAACTGGATTTTTGAAAATAGCAAATAGGGTAACTTGGACAGTACATATATATATTTTTTTGTTTTTGTGTTTTTAGAACGAATTATTTATTTGACCGAGGAAAGCTATGTTTCCATTATCATTGTCGACACCAGACTCACTGTCCCTTTTGACTTCAGCTTAGAGCTAAGCTTCGAAATATACCTTCATCTAACAAAAAAAGGCCTAGCGGTAATGATTCTATTGTTACTGATCATTGTTAAAATTGGCGTAAACAAATAAGATGTAAAAGGAAATCTGTAATCGCTATCGGCATAGGCGACTGTGGGAGTACGCGGTGGGGTGCGATAAAGCCATGCGAGATAACGCCGAATGGCTCTATCTCCCATCCAATTGCGAGGTTAGGTTAGGTTCAATTGGCTGCCGCAGAGGCACACCTAGGCCAGTATTAAAAGGCCCGTTGTGATACCACCAACACTAGGAAAGTCAGTTCCGGGACCCTGCCATATGGAAAATCCCGGTATTAACGGAATTCTCCACATAGCAGAATCCCGGGACTGACTTTCCTATACCGACACCGTTACTCCTCCTCGAACCATTTAGATGACTTGATGAAGGCCATCAGGTCCTTTATGTCCAGCTCCGTGACGTGGCGTAGGCTGACCAGGAAGGGAACTCCCAAAAAGCGCATTCTCGCGCCACTTAAAGCCGGGCAGTTACAGATGAGGTGCTCCACCGTTTCCTCCTCCTCATCATCCTTACAACTCCTACAGCATCGTCGGTAGGGCACACCAAGTCTTTCTGCGTGTCTACCAATGAGGCAGTGCCCAGTTAATACGCCTATTAATATGGAGATTTCTCTTCTCCTTAGGGCATAAATTTGTCTTGATCTTTTATGAGCCCATTTCGGCCAGGTTTCTTTGGATATCCGGCATCCTGGAGATTGCAGCCATCGTTCGTTGGCTTGGCGGAGTGTGTACTCCTTCAGCATAAGCTTGCATGTGGCAAACGGCATACCTAAGCGCTCTTTATCGCGAAGAACCTGCTTGGTCGTGCCCTGCCTCGCAAGTTCGTCTGCCCTACAATTTCCCTCAATGTCCCTATGCCCCGGGACCCATGTGAGGTTAACGCGATTCTGTTGGGCCATATCTTGTATAGATCGACGACAGCTGAGCGTCAGTTCAGAGTTGAACGAGTAAGAGCCAAGGGATTTGATGACCGCCTGGGTCTCGCTGAATATAAAAATGTCCTGTCTGATAGTGTGTTGGCCTATCCAAGCCGCGGCGTCCATGATTGCTGAAACTTCAGCCTGGAAGACACTGCAGTGATCAGGTAGTCTGAAGGAGAGCTCAAGGTTCAGATCCTTTGAATAAACCCCTCCCCCAACTCTGCCGTCTAACTTCGAGCCATCAGTATAAATGGAAGTGCCGAATGAGTGACGGGACTCCGATACGTGCTCTCCCATTCTTCCCTGCTGGGAATGTTGATTTTAAAACCGCTATCTCCGACTGTTGTGGTCGCACAGCGATCTGTGCTCAGCGGAAGAAAGCTATAGGATCCCAAAATACAGGCGTGTCCAGTAGTGCTTGAGCCCCAGCCGGACGTTTCCCTTAGACGCAGAGCCGATGCTGCTGCTACTCGGTGCCCTCCCAGATCGAGTGGCAAAATGCCAAGAATGGCCTGGAGTGCTTCATTGGGCGTTGTTCTTAACGCACCGCTTATACAGATCATGCAAGATCTGTGTACTTTACCTAGCAGATTAAGGTTTGTTGCCTTGCTCAGCGCAGGCCACCATACCACAACTCCATAGAGCATGATTGGTCGAATGATTGCAGTGTAGATCCATTTGCATATTTTGGGGCTGAGCCCCCATTTCTTTCCAATGGCTCTTTTGCACGTGTAGAGTGCAATACACGCTTTCTTCTGGCGCTGAAGAACATTCTCCTTCCAGGTTAGTTTCCTATCCAGAACTGTGCCCAAGAACTTGGCTTTGTCAGCCCTGAGGCGTTCCCCTTGTGACATAGCGTGATAAGTCAACCGAGCCCAGTGATGAAACTATTCGTCTACCCCTTAGCAGTTGATCAATAAGTCCAATAAGAGACCTGCTTATGCCCAGACTTGTTAAAGCGGTGTTTATAGCATCAGGGCTTATGTTGTTGAAGGCTCCTTCAATATCTAAAAAGCCCGCAAAACAGTACTCCTTCTCATACAGTGATTTTTCAATAACAGAAACTAGGCTGTGAAGCGCAGTTTCTGTAGATTTGCCTTTGGTATATGCATGCTGATAGCTACAGATCAGGTTGCTATCAATAGTAGAGGAGAGGTAGTCATTTATTATCCTCTCGAAGGTTTTGAGCACCAAGGGTGAGAGACTGATCGGCCTGTAGTCCTTGGGCTCGTAATGAGACGCCTTCCCCGCCTTAGGAATAAACACTACCGTTGCACTTCTCCAGGAGCACAGAATGTAGCTAAGAGAAAGGCAGGCTGTATAGAGAAATACCAGCCATTTGGCTGATGTCTCCAGCGTGTTTATGAGTTGTGCGGGAATAATCCCGTCTGGCCCGGCAGCCTTGAACGGTTCGAAGCTTTTAACCGCCCACCTAACCTTTTCCTCCGTGATGGGTATGTATACAGCCAGGTTTGTTGTATGTGCTACGGGTTCCTCATGCAAGTTCCCTGGGAAGTGCGTATTCAAGAGCAGCTCTAGGGTTTCCCTCTCCGTGCTGGTCCGGGATCCGCCAGGTTTGCGCAAATAGCTTGTGGCTGTTTGAGTTTTTGAGAGCACTCGTCTAAGTCTCGCTGAATCGTCGACATTTTCGACCCCAGTGCAGAAATTTCTCCACGATACTCTCTTCGCCTGCCTTAGAGCTTTTTTGTAGGCCCTGAGTTTAACTTTATATTCGAGCCATTGAGTCTCCGTGCCAAGGCTCTTGGCTTTATTAAATTGTGTCCTACATGATTTTCGGAGCGAGTCCAGGTCGTAGGACCACCAATGCGGCCTATGATTACCGCGTGGTTTTGGCACTGGGCAAGCCTGCTCTAAGGCATTCGAGAGCGCCGTTGTAAAGGTCTTTACCAGATCCTCCAACTCCCCTACTGATGAGGGGACTTGTGGGGGCAGTGCTGGTAAGTCCCTAGATAGTATTTCAGTGTGCGTTTCATAACCGGCTGCTCAACAGAAAAGTCTAGAACTGTTTCTACGTACCGGTGGTCGGAGAATGAGTGCTCATCGAGAACGCGCCATTTTCTTACTCACTCATAAGCGCCTTCGCTGCATATAGTGAGATCTATGACCTCCCTACGGGTTTTAGTAATAAACGTAGGTTCGTTACCCACGTTGCAAACTACCAGGTTAGTTGTTAACAAATAGTCAAACAACGACTCTCCTCTAGCAATGATATCGGAGCTTCCCCACTGGACGTGATGAGCATTGGCGTCAGTTCCGATAATAAGATGACCCATGGAAAAATTTGCCACCAGGTCTTTTACCTCCCTCTGTGGCGGAGGTTCTTCGGCGTCGTAGGGCATATAGACCGACGCCATCGTCAGACTGGTACTGTCGACTGTTAAACTGGCAGCTGTAACGTCACCATTGGTATAGTTGGGCAAGAGAAAGGCATTCAGCTCAGACTTAACCAAAATACAGGCTCTAACCCTGCCCCCCTCGCTGGCTCGAATAAGCTTAAAACCCTTAGTCCTCAAACCGCAAATCCTTGAGCTGTTGACCCAGGGTTCTTGTATGGGGACCACATCTACGTCGCCTTTAGAGAGGCGACTGATTAAAGCAGCCGAGGCTGCTTTAGATTTGTGCAGGTTTATCTGAATCACCACCAACATGAGAGCGCTCAGACTTCCCTGCCACCGCCGTATCGTCGAGTTCCGCCTCGTCTGGAGGCTTACCTTTCAACGACGATTTGTTCAGACCACGGTTTGGCGTGGCAGAGATCCTACTAACTGTGGCAGTGTCAACATTGGTGCGCTCAGGACCAGCTGCTATCACTGTGACGTTGAGGTCTTCCCCGTCCAGCAGGCTGTCTCCCATCTCCGAGCTGTCCACTGCTCCTTCGCCATTTGACGTGGCAGATACCATACTTTCCGCGTCGGACATTTCCGACTCCCCTTCCGGCACTGCGATGTCCGAGTCCTCCGGTGCAGCCGAAATAGCAGCGCGCTGTGCATCGCCGCGGTATACGTGAATCACGATCTGACCCATACCGTAGTGCACTCGTCCGTTGCACCGTTTAAGGGGCTCGAGTGCCTCCTTATTCAACGGTTCATGATCCTCAGCATCCTGAGTATTCTCTCAGGTTCAGCAGGGATAGCAGGAATCCACGCTCTTGCCCTTGGCCGAGCCGGGATGTCCTTCCAGTCGACAACCTCGATTCTCTCCCCTTGGTAGATCTCACCTAGTCTTGCAGCTGCTGCCTTGTACAGTGCAACAGTTTTTGCATCCTCGCAAGCGAATACCTTGATTCGGCCCTGGTGCCATCCCGCATCAGAACCGATCGGAGTGGCACCCGGAGACTCATCCATAATGTCGAGAAGGGCATTACCGATAGCATTCCGGACGTACCGCCACTGGTCCCTAGGGATGGCCCAGCTTTCATTACCTCGGTCAATGACGCCTATGAGGACCCTATCCTTAGTCACTTCAGCAAATCTGAGTTTACCCATTACGGGGGCGTGTTGCTGCAGCTTCGGGTGAGGTTTTAAATCCACGTCCAATCTCTGGCGTTTGAAGGGGTTTCCATTAACCTTCTTTGCCGCGTAATCGCTTTGGAAGTTCGGTAAGATAGCTTCAGCCATCTCCACCGTCTTTCTAGCATTCGGCGATAGCGTCTCTTGTGAAATACCCTCGCATTTCTTCAAAATCCTGGCGGCCGCTCTTTTGTCCAAGTACTCAGAGCGACTGGGAGATGTCTTTTGGGGTAAATTTCGACCCGTAGTTGCCATCGCGGTCGTTCCCTTATTTGGATCTCTGGGGCCAGGTCGTGAGACCACTGCCACATACGTTAAAGACTTGGTTTCGGTACCGGCATTTACTGGGGCTTTAGCATCAGCCGTTGTTGGCTTCACCGTGTTTGTACCGGTACTTACTTTGGGGATTGCCCTCTTGTTATCCAGAGTTAATCGACTGCCATCGCTGTCGATCTCTCGGCTGATAAAGAAATGGAGTTTGTCCTCCGACGTTGCGTTCTCGCTTGCTCCAGTATTTTCCTCCTCTGCTGTGCAGTATACATTGTTGTATCTTTAGTTTTAGGGTTTTTGTTACTATCTTTCATCTTGTTCGTACGACCCCTCGCCGGGCAAGGCCAGTTTAGGGTCAAAGGAAGAGTAAGAGGAATTTATCGTCCACCGCGGCAGTGCCCCACACCGCGGTAAGGCCATAGTTACTCTCCGAGGCGGCCCGGTATCAGAGAGGCTCCGTTCGATTACAGCCACGATTTGCCTCCCGGCTGCAAACGTCCAATGGGCACGTGATCGTATAACACCCTGGATTGGGAGGGGGAAGATCTTAGTCGTCGCGCCAGAGAGGCTTGGCTTCTCTCGTGATGTCGTACCGGCGGCGCTATGATCACAAGGGCAGCGTAGCCCTGTGGCTATCGACTTAAGCCCTCGTACCGCGGCAAGGTGTCCACCCTTCACATTACATTACATTACCCAGATCCGAGATGAATGAGAGTGCCTCCGGTCTCTCTCGGGTGATCGTGTCCCTCTGCAGCAACCGGTGGTACTTGTTGTAGCAGGACTACATTCGCCTGACAGGAGCTGGCAAAGAGGTTCCCTGTCTCTGTGTGCATACTGTTGAGGACCTGTCTATGAACCCGTGAATCAAAAGGGGTAGTTTTATAATGCCTTTGTTGTGAAAAAAAATCAATAAATAAAAATAAAATTGTTTCTATTTTCATTTAATTTTTTTCAATGACATGAACAACCGTCAAATAGTTTTCAAAAAAATTGATAAATGTAAACGGGTAGTCAACTCAATTTGGAATCAACGGCACATGCGACTGAAATTGATTCCAAAATTGAACAATGTAAACAGGCCTTTAGATAATCAGTTATTTCAATTAAAGTAGTCGTAAGCTTTTAAAAGGTAGATTGGTACATTATACGAAGTAATTTTTTCAATGATTTTTCTCTTAATATGTTCATTGTGAGTTATTGTACAGATTAAATACATTTTCTTTCGGTGATGGTCGTCGTGACCTGTTTTATTTTCCGACACAGCCAAATTTTTGTGGAGATCTTATGTTGACCATCAGAACGATAATCCCAAAAGTTTCGATCGTTCCTATGTACTTTACTAGTTTTAACCAGTGGCCGATCCAGGATTTTGGGAAGGGTGCCTCAATTTTTTTTTTTAATTTCTGGGACATTTTTTATTCACAGTTTTTGGCATTTTTACTATCGTTTTTGTGCAATTTTTACTATATTTATTGCGTAACTTTTACTATATTTTTTGTGTAGTTTTTATTATTTTTCTCGCGTAATTTTTACTACTCTTTTTTTGTATAATTTTTACTACATTTTTTGTGTAATTATGTGTATTACTATAAAAAAAATATGTGACTTTGTGAATCCCGAAGGAGGGCGTTGATTTTGAAAACCCCCCGTGAATGATCTGCCCCTTTGTAACTGCTTGCAATGACAAGAGGTGTGTAAGAGTAGGTCGCCTCCCCGTTGGTGCGCCCTGGGTAACGCTAAATGAGCTACATGGCCTACACGGCTAGTTTCTTGTATTGCCGGTTCTACGAGAACGGTACCAGTACTTGTGCTGTACCATCGTGCTGAAACGACCCGGGCCGTTTTCTTATATCGACCCGGCCAAGAGCAATACACTTGGGGTGACCCTGTCTGACATTTAGGCAGGGCTAAACCTCGTTACAACAACAATAACAACAATTTGGTAAGAGACACATCTTGGCAAACTGTTCAAGGATTGCGCGAGCTGCCTTCAAGCTCTGTTCAAAATATTAATTTTGAAATTAACGTTCAAGTCGACGAGAGCAGTTTTCTGCGCGGAAATGCTTTTCTGTACTTTTGCGGTTACCTTTATTTCAAATATTTTAAACTCCATAATTGCTTAATGCCATTGGGCATAAGTGCAGAATACATACATTTCGCAAATCAAAAAAATATTTATATGTATCGATAGCGGTATTTGCGAAAAGTTGAAACGTATAATTTTTTTTGGTGCAAATAAAAACATAAGGGGTAAATTCACGTAAAAGGGCAATTTTTAATTTTTTTAAATCGAAATATCTTTCTACTACTCTCTTTAACTACTTATCGGATTAGAAAATGTTAAATACCAATATTTAGGTAATAAAAATACCTTTCATTTAATGTATAACACTCCCACCTTTATGTAAAATTTTTATATGAAAACTATGTTTTTTATAAAAAAAAAAAAACGAATGGAAATGAATAAAACTGTTTAAAAAACGAAAAAATGTCGCGTTAACGGTATTATTAGATGGTAAAATATTGTAGATAATGCAATAACCTTTCATTTGATACACATATTGCTATATGAAAATGGTGTATTTCCGTTATAAAAAGGTAAGAAAAGTAATCGGCTCAGGGTTAATTTTTTTTTGGAGTAAAAAACAGGGACTAAAAGTGGTTTAGTGGTTTGCCCATAGAGGCAACCACCCGGAGTTGGCATGGCGTAGCCCAGGGTTATGTTTTATAAGCGCGGCCGAAGGCCGCCTACTCAGAAAGGTGTTCTGCACATAAATATCATGAATCCCGCCCATAGAAGCAACCACCCGGAGTTGGCATGGCGTAGCCCAGGGTTATTGTTTATAAGCGCGGCCGAAGGCCGCCTACTCCGAAAGGTGTTCTTCACATAAATACCATGGATCCCGCCCATAGAGGCAACCACCCAGAGTTGGCATGGCGTAGCCCAGGGTTATTTTTTATAAGCGCGGCCGAAGGCCGCCTACTCAGAAAGGTGTTCTGCACATAAATACCATGGATCCCGCCCTTAGAGGCAACCACCCGGAGTTGGCATGGCGTAGCCCAGGGTTATTTTTTATAAGCGCGGCCGAAGGCCGCCTACTCAGAAAGGTGTTCTACACATAAATACCATGAATCCCGCCCATAGAGGCAACCACCCGGAGTTGGCATGGGGTAGCCCAGGGTTATTTTTCATAAGCGCGGCCGAAGGCCGCCTACTCAGAAAGGTGTTCTGCACATAAATATCATGAATCCCGCCCATAGAGGCAACCACCCGGAGTTGGCATGGCGTAGCCATCGTAATGGCCATTCTAAAAGAAAATTAAGTATTTGATCGTTTTTGAACGAAATTTGCTTTTTGTTCGTTTTTAGTACATAGTGTGTCAAAGGGTTAATAAGATATACATTGAATGAAAGGTGTTTCGAAGAGAAAATTTAGGAACAAACAGTTTTAAAAATCCATTCACCAGTTTGGAAGATATTTTGAAATGAAAAAAATTTTTTTGACCTTTGACCTTGAATATCTTTTTAACCCTTCGTGCACCAAAAAAGAAAAGTACCGTTAAATTCAGCGTAAAAACCTCTTCCAAGCCCAATTTTTTTTTTTTTTTTTTGGACAAATGTATGTATTCTGCACTTGTTCCATGCCATTGCCTAGATTTGATGGCGGAATTTCGGAATTTCAGAAAACGACTTTTTATTTACTTCGGAGAAACAATTTAGCAACAGCCAGCTTCCGAGACCCCCTAATGAGTTTATTGATTTTATATCTAAGCTCGAAAAAATACATTCCGACCATTTTGATAGTAACAGTCATAGAGTTGGTTTTTCAGCCATTATTTTCGAGAAAATGGTGGATGTCCAGCCATATTTTTGTTGTGAAAATTGCAGTTCCGAGGTAATAAAACGAATTTTCATTATAATAAGAACTTATTTTTTAATAAATTGTTTTAATAAAGATGCGAAAAACCCTAATTTAAAAAACATCAAATTTTTAACAATAAAATACTAAAATCTCAGTATTAAAATAGCCTTTAACCGCCTAGGCGATTTTGGCCGTCCAACATGTTACGCCAGTCGGTTCTTTCTTGAGCCAACTGGCGCCAATTAGAGACACCGCGTGCTCGCAGGTCTGCCTCTACTTGGTCCTGCCACCGAAGTGGTGGTCTCCCTCTTCCTCTACTTCCACTGGCGGGTGCCGATAAAAATACCTTCTGGGCCGGAGCGTCCTCGTTCATTCGCACCACGTGTCCTAGCCAGCGGAGCCGCTAGTTAATCCGCTGAACTATGTCCACGTCTGCGTAAAGCTCATACAGCTCATCATTATATCTTCGTCGCCAACTTTTAGGGGTCCATAAATGTTTCGAAGAATTTTTCTCTCGAATACTCCCAGAGCCGCCTCATCAGATGCTGTCAGTGTCCATGCTTCTGCACCATATAGCAGGACGGGTACGATAAGTGACTTATAGAGTGTTGTTTTTGTTCGTCGAGAGAGGACTTTACTTCTAAATTGCCTACTCAGCCATTTGTTTGCAAGAGTTATCCTTCTATGGATTTCCAGGCTTACATTGTTGTTGGTAGTAATGCTGCTTCCCAGGTATACAAAGTCCCTTACTATCTCGAAATTATGGCTGCCAACAGTGGCGTGTTTGCCAAGGCGCGAATGCCAGCAGGTACACTCAGGGAAAAACACCGTTCTAAAATGCAGCACCACTGGTCTCAATTTTAGATTTTCGTGTTCTTGATTTTTCGGTCTTAAAAAAAGAACACATGGTCTTGAAAATATACCACCCTGTCTTAAAATAACAACCAGGTTCTTGAAATGCGAACGAAGTTATCGGAAATAGAACGGTCGGTGTTGTCATCAGAACGATGTTGTCGAAAATACAACGGCCGGTGTTATCATCAGAACACATAACGAGAACGTTACAACATCGTTGCATACTTTTAGGCATTTAGTCTGTAAACAACTTTAACAGAACAAATCCAACAGTGAAGATACTGTCATTGCTGTCATAAGACATAGCTGCAATTAAACGCCAGCAAACAGAAGTACGCGATGGCCTGATGGTAAACCCCTTCGTTCAGCAGTCAAAGCAGTGTGAGCTCGACTCCGGGTGGAGGCAAACCACAAAACATAGTGAGAAATAATTTGTCATTCAGAAGAACTCTGAAAAATTATTATTTTTTTAGATTTTTGGTTTACTTTGACCCAAAATGTTCCTAAAATGAGCCCAATACGTTCTCAGAATAAGTTAAAAATGATCATAAATCAAGTCCAAACTGTTCATGGAACACAAAACACGTTCTTGAAAAATCCGTCCTCAAAATAAGACCATCGTTCACGAGTTAAGTCAAAACGTTACTGACAGACTTTTGTACACGAATGTTCTCATTTTGGACTTGTTTCGTTCGTTTTAGAACGATTTTTTCTTTGAGTGTACTTCGTTTTACCTTCGTTCACCACAAAACCCATTTTTTCCGCTTCCTTTTCTAATTTGGAGTACGCAGAAGTTACGGCGCGGTTGTTGAGGCCAATGATGTCAATGTCGTCGGCATACGCCAACAGTTGTACGCTCTTGTAATATATTGTTCCAGCGCGGTTAAGTTCTGCACAATCGTCTTCGATTGTGGGGTCGGGTTCGTCCTCTTCTCTGTTGTTGTTGTTGCTCCGTTCCTCCGTTTAGAAGGGCAGAGAAGTGATCCCTCCATAACCCTAGTACTCTCTGAACATCTGTCACCAGGTCGCCGTTGTCATTTTTACAGGAGTTTGCCCCGGGGTTAAACCTTCCGTCATTCGTCGAATTCTTTGATAAAATTTTCGGGCGTTGCTTCTGCTGGCTAGCATTTCAAGCTCTTCGATTTCACGCTTTGCCGCTTCCCTTTTCTTCGCCCGAAAAAGCCGTCTCGATACCTCTTCATCTCGCGGTAGTGTTCACACACGCTCCTCGTTGCATTCGCTTTTAACGTTGCCTTATAGGCGTCATCCTTTCTTTTCATTGCGTCTTTGCACTCTCTATCATCGTACCAGCTGTTTTTCCGCATTTGCCGGAATCCAATTACTTCTTCGGCTGCGGTACGAAGTGATCCGGAGATATGCTCCCACTGCTCGTGCACTCCGCTGGGTTGAATTGTGCTCTCAGAGAGCAGGTGTGCGAGTCGTTCTGCGAAATCATTGGCTGTCTGTTGTGACTGCAGCTTTTCGACGTCCAGCTTTCCTTGCGTTTTTTGTGGTGCCTCTTTATACGCAAGCATAAAACGCTTTCATTCACTACGTCAGCTCTCAAAACTAACTGTAACAGCCACTTGCACGAATACGAGTTATGTTTTTAACCCTGGGACAATTTGAAAATCTGTCAAAAGTGTATTAGTTTAACCTCTCATTTGACATTAACTCTGAGTTGAAAATATACAGTAAAAAATTAAATATACCGACTGGTATTAAAAGTAAGCCTTTTTGGAATTAAATTTGAGTTTTAATACTAAATAGTATTAATTTAAGACTCGGAATTTTTTTTAATTCCAAATAGTTTTAAAATAATACTAAAGCGCCCTCTCTACTCTATAGCGCTCTCTCTTATTATAATGTTTTAGGTACTATTTGTTTAAAAACAAAGCCGGAAAAGTATTAAATTAATTACTTTTTAGCATTAAATTAAGTCCGGTGGTTTTTTCTTCAGAGCACGCGGTTCGTCGTTATTGCGATACTACATTAAGAACAACAGTGCAATTAGACGCTGGCAAGCGTAAGTACTCGATGGCTTGATAGTAGAAATCTCCGTTCAGCATTCAATAAATTGTGAGTTCGACTCTCGGTGAAGGCAATAATAAAACTGTGTAAATTTGTTTTTTTTTTTTTTGCCTAAGAGAATCTTTGACTGAATTCCTCTCTTTCTTAATTAGACCGCATATGGTATTAATTTAATACTTTTCGGCGTTGTTATATATAAACACCAAAATGGTATTAAAGTTAGACTTTTCTTTTTACTGTGTATAAATTTTCACTGTGCAAGTGAGCCTAAACCACTGCGCAGCGCACTCGATTGCAGTCTTTTTCAATCACTTATGTTCTAAATTTTACTTTTTTTTTACAAATCCATATTATCTTAATATCACTTATTAATTTTTTATATCTCAACTATTTCCTATGTAGGTTTTGTAAATATATCCCTGTCGACATATTAATTGCATTTTGTTTACTTTTATGACATATTTAACTTAAAACATTTACTTAACTTAAAACTTACTGACTTTATGTAATATTATTACTGTGTAAATATAATTTATTCGTGCATGTTAACTGCATTATGTTTACTTTTATGTCCTACAAGCTGACCCGGCAGACGTTGTCCTGCCCAAACATTAACTTGTTTTCATTTATTAAATGTGAGTCGCCCTTCTCATTTCAGCTCCACAACCTTCTTCCCGTCCACTCCTCTTTCATCCTTTTCCTATGCTTTTCTCTTTTCATTTTTTTTTTCTAATTGTCATCTCCCTCGTGAAGGGTGGACACCTTGCCGCGGTACGAGGGCTTAAGTCGATAGCCACAGGGCTACGCTGCCCTTGTGATCATAGCGCCACCGGTACTACATCACAAGAGAAGCCAAGCCTCTCTGGCACGTCGACTAAGATCTTCCCTCTCCCAATCCAGGGTGTTATGCGACCACGTGCCCATTGGACGTTTGCAGCCGGGAGGCAAATCGTGGCTGTAATCGAACGGAGCCTCTCTGATACCGGGCCGCCTCGGAGAGTAACTATGGCCTTACCGCGGTATGGGGCTCTGCCGCGGCGGACGACACATTCCCCTTACTCTTCCCTTGACCCTAAACTGGCCTTGCCCGGCGAGGGGTCGTACGAACAAGATGATAAATAGTAACAAAAACCCTAAAACTAAAGATACAACAATGTATACTGCACAGCAGAGGAGGAAAATGCTGGAGCAAGCGAGAACGCAACGTCGGAGGACAAACTCCATTTCTCTATCAGCCGAGAGATCGACAGCGATGGCAACTACGGGTCGATTAGCTCTGGATAACAAGGGGCAATCCCCAAAGTAAGTACCGGTACAAACACAGTGAAGCCAACAACGGCTGATGCTAAAGTCCTAGTAACTGCCGGTACCGAAACCAAGTCTTTAACGTCTGTGGCAGTGGTCTCACGACCTGTCCCCAGAGATCCAAATAAGGGAACGACCACGAAATTTACCCCAAAAGACATCTCCCAGTCGCTCTGAGTACTAGGACAAAAGAGCGGCCGCGAGGACCCTGAAGAAATACGAGGGTATTTCACAAGAGACGCTATCGCCGAATGCTAGAAAGACGGTGGAGATGGCTGAAGCTATCTTACCGAACGCCAGAGATTGGACGTGGATTTAAAACCTCACCCGAAGCGGCAGCAACACGCCCCCGTAGTGGGTAAACTCAGCTTTGCTGAAGTAACTAAGGATAGGATCCTCATAGGCGTCATTGACCGAGGTAACGAAAGGTGGGCCATCCCTAGGGACCAGTGGCGGTACGTCCGGAACGCTATCGGTAATGCCCTTCTCGACATTATGGATGAGTCTCCGGGTGCCACGCCGATGGGTTCTGATGCGGGATGGCACCAGGGCCGAATCAAGGTATTCGCTTGCGAGGATGCAAAAACTGTTGCACTGTACAAGGCAGCAGCTGCAAGACTGGGTGAGATCTACCAAGGGGCAAGAATCAAGATTGTCGACTGGAAGGACATCCCGGCTCGGCAAAGGCAAGAGCGTGGATTCCTGCTATCCCTGCTGAACCTGAGAGAATTCTCAGGATGCTGAGGATCATGAACCCGTCTCTCCCGACGCAGGACTGGGGTGTCAATCTGGTCGAGGATGCGGTAGGGCCTGACAGGCAAGTGGTATTCACCTTGACTAAGGGAGCACTCGAGCCCCTTAAACGGTGCAATGGACGAGTGCACTACGGCATGGGTCAGATCGTGATCCACGTATACCGCGGCGATGCACAGCGCGCTGCTATTTCGGCTGCACCGGAGGGCTCGGACATCGCAGTGCCGGCAGAGGAGTCGGAGATGTCCGACTCGGAAAGTATGGTATCTGCCACGTCAAATGGCGAAGGAGCAGTGAACAGCTCGGAGATGGGACACAGCCTGCTGGAGGGGAAGACCTCAACGTCACAGTGATAGCAGCTAGTCCTGAGCGCACCAATGTCAATACTGCCACAGTTAGTAGGATCTTGGCTACGCCAAATCGTGGTCTGAACAAATCGTCGTTGAAAGATAAGCCTCCAGACGAGGGGAAACTCGACGATACGGCGGTGGCAGGGAAGTCTGAGCGCTCTCATGTTGGTGGTGATTCAGATAAACCTGCACAAATCTAAAGCAGCCTCGGCTGCTTTAATCAGTCGTCTCTCTAAAGGCGACATAGATGTGGTCCTCATCCAAGAACACTGGGTCAACAGCTCAAGGATTTGCGGTTTGGTGACTAAGGATTTTAAGCTAATCCAAGCCAGCGAGGGGGGCAGGTTTAGAGCCTGTATTTTGGTTAAGTCTGAGCTGAATGCCTTTCTCTTGCCCAACTATACCAATGGTGACGTTACAGCTGCCAGTTTAACAGTCGACAGTACCAGTCTGACGATGGCGTCGGTCTATATGCCCTACGACGCCGAAGAACCTCCGCCACAGAGGGAGGTAAAAGACCTGGTGGCAAATTTTTCCATGGGTCATCTTATTATCGGAACTGACGCCAATGCGCATCACGTCCAGAGGGGAAGCTCCGATATCAATGCTAGAGGAGAGTCGTTGTTTGATTATTTGTTAACAACTAACCTGGTAGTTTGCAACGTGGGTAACGAACCTACGTTTATTACTAAAACCCGTAGGGAGGTCATACATCTCACTATTTGCATCGAAGGCGCTTATGAGTGGGTCAGAAAATGGCGCGTTCTCAATGAACACTCATTCTCCGACCACCGGTACGTAGAATTAGTTCTAGACTTTTCTGTTGAGCAGCCGGTTATGAAACGCAACCCAAGTAACACTAACTGGCAGCTACACAATGAAATTATCTAGGGACTTGCCAGCACTGCCCGCACAAGTCCCCTCATCAGTAGGGGAGTTGGAGGATCTGGTAAAGACATTTACAACGGCGCTCTCGAATGCCCTAGAGCAGGCTTGCCCAGTGCCAAAACCACGCGGTAAATATAGGCCGCATTGGTGGTCCTACGACCTGGACTCGCTCCGTAAATCATGTAGGACACAATTTAATAAGGCCAAGAGCCTTGGCGCGGAGACTCAATGGCTCGAATATAAAGTTAACCTCAGGGCCTACAAAAAATTTTGAGGCAGGCGAAGAGAGTATCGTGGAGAAATTTCTGCACTGGGATCGAAAATGTCGACGATGCAGCGAGACTTAGACGAGTGCTCTCAAAAACTCAAACAGCCACAAGCTATTTATGCAATCCTGACGGATCCTGGACCAGCACGGAGAGGCAAACCCTAGAGCTGCTCTTGAATACGCACTTCCCAGGGAACTTGCATGAGGAACCCCTAGCACCTACAACAAACCTGGCTGTACACATACCCATCACGGAGGAAAAGGTTAGGTGGGCGGTTAAAAGCTTCGAACCGTTCAAGGCTGCCGGGCCAGATGGGATTATTCCCGCACAAGTCATAAACACGCTGGAGACATCAGCCAAATGGCTGGTATTTCTCTATACAGCCTGCCTGGCTCTTAGCTACATTCCGTGCTCCTGCAGAAGTGCCACGGTAGTGTTTATTCCTAAGGCGGGAAGGCGTCTCATTACGAGCCCAAGGACTATAGGCCGATCAGTCTCTCATCCTTTGTTCTCAAGACCTTCGAGAGGATAATAAAGAGAATACCTCTCTTCTACTATTGATAGCAACCTGATATGTAGCTATCAGCATGCATACACCAAAGGGAAATCTACAGAAACTGCGCCTCACAGCCTAGTTTCTGTTATTGAAAAATCGCTGTATGAAAAGGAGTACTGTCTTGTGGCCTTTTTAGATATTGAAGGAGCATTCAACAACATAAGCCCTGATGCTATAAACACTGCTTTAACAATTCTGGGCATAAGCAGGTCTCTTATTGGACTTATTGATCAACTGCTAAGGGGTAGACGACTAGTTTCATCACTGGGCTCGGTTGACTTATCACGCTATGTCACAAGGGGAACGCCTCAGGGTGGTGTTCTCTCCCCGCTTCTATGGAACCTCACTGTCAACTCGATGCTGCGAGACACAAGCTGGAGGGCGGGAAGGTAGTGGCATATGCAGATGACTTAGCTATGGTGTATAGCAGCAAATTCCAATAAACCCTGTGCGACTTAATGCAAGTAGCACTGGGAGAGGTTTCCTCATGGTGCTCGCGCTGCGGACTGAGCATCAACCCGGGAAAAGTAGAACTGGTCCTTTTCACCAACCGCTATAAGATACCACCGCTAATACTACCAAAACTGAATAACGTGCACCTGAACTTGGCTGACAAAGCCAAGTTCTTGGGCACAGTTCTGGATAGGAAACTAACCTGGAAGGAGAATGTTCTTCAGCGCCAGAAGAAAGCGTGTATTGCATTCTACACGTGCAAAAGAGCCATTGGAAAGAAATGGGGGCTCAGCCCCAAAATATGCAAATGGATCTACACTGCAATCATTCGACCAATCATGCTCTATGGAGTTGTGGTATGGTGGCCTGCGCTGAGCAAGGCAACACACCTTAATCTGCTAGGTAAAGTACACAGATCTTGCATGATCTGTATAAGCGGTGCGTTAAGAAGCACTCTAGGCCATTCTTGGAATTTTGCCACTCGATCTGGAAGGGCACCGAGTAGCAGCAGCATCGGCTCTGCGTCTAAGGGAAACGTCCGGCTGGGGAGCAAGCACTACGGGACACGCCTGTATTTTGGGATCCTATAGCTTTCTTCCGCTGAGCACAGATCGCTGTGCGGCCACAACAGTCGGAGATAGCGGTTTTAAAATCAACATTCCCAGCAGGGAAGAATGGGAGAGCACGGATCGGAGTCCCGTCGCTTGGCGGCACTTCCATTTATACTTATGGCTCGAAGTTAGACGGCAGAGTTGGGGGAGGGGTTTATTCAAAGGATCTGAACCTTGAGCTCTCCTTCAGACTACCTGATCACTGCAGTGTCTTCCAGGCTGAAGTTTCAGCAATCATGGACGCCGCGGCTTGGATAGGCCAACACACTATCAGACAGGACATTTTTATATTCAGCGACAGCCAGGCGGCCATCAAATCCCTTGGCTCTTACTCGTTCAACTCTGAACTGACGCTCAGCTGTCGTCGATCTCTACAAGAGACGGCCCACCAGAATCGCGTTAACCTCACATGGGTCCCGGGGCATAGGGACATTGAGGGAAATTGTAGGGCAGACGAACTTGCGAGGCAGGGCACGACCAAGCAGGTTCTTCGCGATAAAGAGCGCTTAGGTATGCCGTTTGCCACATGCAAGCTTATGCTGAAGGAGTACACACTCCGCCAAGCCAACGAAAGATGGCTGCAATCTCCAGGATGCCGGATATCCCAAGAAACCTGGCCGATATGGGATCATAAAAGATCAAGACAAATTTATGCCCTAAGGAGAAGAGAAGTCTCCATATTAATAGGCGTATTAACTGGGCACTGCCTCATTGGTAGGCACGCAGAAAGACTTGGTGTGCCCTACCGACGATGCTGTAGGAGTTGTAAGGATGATGAGGAGGAGGAAACGGTGGAGCACCTCATCTGCAACTGCCCGGCTTTAAGTCACGCGAGAATACGCTTTTTGGGAGTCCCCTTCCTGGTCAGCCTACGCCAGGTCACGGAGCTGGACATAAAGGACCTGATGGCCTTCATCAAGTCATCTAAATGGTTCGAGGAGGAGTAACGGTGTCGGTATAGGAAAGTCAGTCCCGGGATTCTGCTATGTGGAGAATTCCGTTAATTTTCCATATGGCAGGGTCCCGGAACTGACTTTCCTAGTGTTGGTGGTATCACAACGGGCCTTTTAATACTGGCCTAGGTGTGCCTCTGCGGCAGCCACTTGAACCTAACCTAACCTAATTGTCATCTCTACCCCTATCCCTTTCGCAATCCCACTCCCAAAATGAATTAATATGGCTCCCCTTTAAAACTCTAATCTTTAATTTAGACCCATTTTTTACAAAAACCTTCTAGCTCCACTTATGGTTCACATGTTGATCAATATCTAAAAACTTTGGTCTTATATGGCAAAAATACTAAAACATCTTAAATCACTTGTCCCCACCTTTCATTTAATACTTATATCGCACTGAGGCACCCTCCTGGTTGACATTTTAATTAATATCTCGAAAACGGGGTCTCATATTGGACTGAAAAGTACACAATTTTAAAACACTTATCAATACCTTTCATTCGATGCCCATATTGAACGAACACTTAATAAGGTTACCCTGCTCTACATTTTGAGCGATATCTCCAAAACCTTTTCAAATGCCTTTATTTTTCTTATCGTATAACCATCTCGAGCTGATACGAAATCCCGCTACCAAATTTAATTTTATTATGTCCAGCCGTTATCAAAATAAATGCTAGCATAAATGAAGCAAAGTCCAAAAGAAGCCTGTGGCCTTACCCTTTCGTTTGATACCATGATAAAGACTGATATATTCCAAATTAACTATACTTATATATACGCCCGCCAACCAAATTGTTTAATAATATTAAGATGATCACAGCTGTTATCTATTGTGAATGCTTCTGTCACACATTCGCGACTTGTAGGTATTGACAATAAGGGGATTCATCAACTCTTATAAGTTTACGAAATGCGTAAGTTTATACATTTATCAGCTCAGTTAGATGAACGCCCTAGATAAACTTATGTGTACATGATGTCAAACAAAAACTTTTTGTTTCGAAATTCTCATTAAAAAAGTAATTTTCAACCCATTTTCAGCATATTCTTCTCTTTTTGTCTAGTGTGCATTGAATGCATTAAAAAAATTAAATGTCGAACGTCGCCATTCATCATCATTTATTGGCGCTTAACCCCCTAAGCGATTTTGGCCGTTGCATATAAAAGCACGCCAGTCATTCCTTTTTAGCTATAACTGACGCCAATTGGTAACCCCAAGGGAGTTCAAGTCATCCTCCACCTGTTGTTTCCATCTCAGTCGAGGCCTCCTCCTTCCTCTGCTGCCGAATTCAGGCGACGATAGGAAAACCTTCTGTGCTGGAGCTTCTTTGTCCATTCGCATAACATGGCCCAGCCAGCGGAGTCTTTGGTCTTTAATTCGCTGGACTATGGTCAGATCTGCGTAGAGCTCGTACAGCTCATCGTTAAATTTCCTTCGATACTCGCCGTTGGCATCACGGGAAAAACCATAAATCTTCCGGAGAACTTTTCTCTCAAATACTCCAAGGGAAGATGAGATTCTCTTGACATTGTCCATGAATCTGAGCCATACATCAGGACAGGTATAATGAGAGACTTATGGCGCGTGATCTTTGTTCTTCGAGAGAGGACTTTACTTCTCAATTGCCTACTCAGTCCAAAGTAGCACTTGTTGGCAAGAGTGATTCTCCGCTGGATTTCTAGACTGATATTATTTTCGGTGTTGATACTGGTTCCCAAATAGACGAAGTCCCTCACAGTTTCAAATTTGTAACTATCAACAGTGACATGGCTGCCAAGGCGCAGGTGCGCCGATTCTTTCTTTGATGACAGCAAATACTTCGTCTTGTCCTCGTTCACGGCAAGACCCACTTTTTTCGCTTCCTTATCCAGTCCAGAGAAAGCAGCGCTTACGGCGCGGTTGTTAAGGCCAATGATATCAATATCATCGACATACGCCAGCAATTGCACGCTCTTGTAAAAGATTGTACCATTGCGGTTGAGCTCTGCTGCTCGAATTATCTTCTCCAGCATCAGATTGAAGAAATCGCACGAAAGGGAGTCGCCCTGTCTGAAGCCTCGTTTGGTTTCAAATGGCTCAGAGAGGTCCTTCCCGATTCTGACGGAGCTGTTGGTATTGCTCAACGTCATTTGGCAAAGCCGTATAAGCTTTGCAGGGAAGTCAAATTCAGACATGGCGGCATACAGGCCACTCATTTTTGCCCTGTCAAAAGCGGCTTTGAAATCGACAAAGAGATGGTGTGTGTCGATTCTTTTATCATGGGTCTTCTCCAGGATTTGGCGTATCGTGAAAATCTGGTCGATGGTAGACTTACCAGGTCTAAAGCCACACTGATAAGGTCCAATCAGTTTGTCTACGATGGGCTTCAGCCTTTCACACAACACGCTAGAAAGAACCTTATATGTGATATTAAGAAGACTGATTCCGCGGTAGTTGGTGCGGTTAGCGGGATCACTTTTTTTGGGGATTGGGCAAAGCATACTTAAATTCCAATCCGGAGGCATGCATTCGTCTGACCATATTCTGCATAAGAGCTGACGCATGCTTTTTACCAGCTCTTCGCCTCCGTGTTTGAACAGCTCGGCGGGTAGTCCGTCTTATCGTCCTTACAGGAGCTTGCCCCGGTCTTAAAACCTTCCGTCATCCCCCGGATCTTTTCATAGAATTTTCGGGCATCATTCCTGTCAGCCAGCATCTCAAGCTCCTCACACTCACGCCTTTCGGCCTCACTTTTCTTTTTTCTGAAAAGGCGTCTCTCTTCCTTCTTTGCCTCACGATATTGTTGCCATACACTGCGGGTTGCGCCCGCAACGTCTCCTTGTATAGCAGGTGTGAGAGTCGAGTAGAGAAATTATCAGCTGTCTGTGTCACGCGCAACTTCACGACGTCAAACTTTCCTTCCGTTACTGTGCGTACTTTCTTCGCTGCGCAGAGGCGTGTGCGTATCTTGGTTGGAACAAGATAATGGTCCGAGTCGATATTGGGACCACGTAGGGTACGCACGTCTAGAATGGTGGAGCTGTGTCTGCCGTCGATCATGACATGATCAATCTGGTTTCTTGTTCTTTGATCAGGGGACAGCCAGGTGGCTTGGTGTATTCGCTTATGCTGGAACCTGGTATTACTGATGACCATATTGCGGGAAGCGGCGAAGTCAATCAACCTAGTGCCGTTGGGGGATGTTATATCGTGGAGACTGAATTTTCCAACTGCATGACCAAAGTCTCCTTCGTTGCCCACCTTGGCATTAAAGTCGCCGAGCACGATTTTGATATCATGCAGGGGGCAGCGATCATAGGCTTGTTCAAGTTTATCGTAGAAGGAGTCCTTCTCTGCGTCGTCCGTCTCCTCATGGGCGCATAGGCGCACCTAAATGTTATGTTGAAAAACCTCGCCTTGATGCGGATCGCAGCGAGACGCTCGTCCACAGGAGTGAACGCTAGTACTTGGCGGCGAAGTCTCTTTCCCACCACAAATCCTACACCACGCGCTTTGCCGCGTGTCTGCCCAATGTAGTATACGTCACAAGGACCGATGGTCGTCTTTCCTTGCCCTGTCCATCGCATTTCCTGCAGGGCGGTGATGTCAGCCTTTGCGTTCGCGAGGACATCAACCAGTCGGGCAGCGGTACGCTCCCTAGAAAGGGTCCGGACATTCCACGTACATGCCCTAATATCCTTCTCGTAGTCCATAATTCGTTTTGCCGGGTCGTCAACATTAAAGGGGGTTCTCATCCGAGGCTTTGTACTTTTTATTTTCATTGGAATTCGGTTTTTTACGTGGCGGGTCCCAAACCCAGCGCACAACCCGTTTCGGGGTTTTTTTTTTGAGAATATTTACACATTTATATAGCGAGCCGCTCAAGACAGACGCCCGCTTGCAGCCGCACTTCATGGTGAACAGACGCTGCACAAAAGACCTCGGTGAGTCCTTAAACCAAGTATGTCAGAGTGGCCCCACCGGGGCTCCCTCTCTTTCTGCCGCGAGCCTAGATAGCTCACGTTGCCCAGAGTGTACGAACGAGGATGCAAGAGTCGGGATTGGGAAAGGTCACACAGCAACCACACTCCAATACACTCCGTCGTCGTCATTGCATTGTATAAATTTACGCACTCTTTTACACACCAAAATCGACGCGGAAGTTTATCAAATTTGTGTAAACTGCGTTCCATACAAATTTGGACAGTTCATTTACACACTTGATAAATTTATACGTTTACACGCTTTATAAGGTTTTTATAAGATTTGATGAATCCCCTTAATGTTCGCATTGCGCTACAACTTAACCCATTAACGCCCATTTTAAATATCGAAAACATATAGTTTTGCTACAAGTATCACATAAACTGCTTTGAACGCAAGTAAATTATTCAGTTTCAGATTTAGAGTGCCAATTAAACCCTTGGGGGAACACCTATTTGCTGGAAAATAAAACAATATTTTTTTCTTTTATTTTTTTTTGTGTTTAATTAAATATTTAACCAAAAATTTATTAATTATTGGTATCAAACAGAAATTTTTGACCGCAGTCTCGATGCCGGATATTAATAGGATGAATAGTTTTGCCGTTTAAGCAAAATTTCGCGGAATTTTGGTAAAATTTAAATTCAGACTTTATATTTTGCGATATAGTATGTGAACAATATGCTCAAAGGCGTTTTATTCATGTATTAACACTAAATAACAGTTAATACACAAATATTTAATATTAGATGATAAGTGAATCGTTAAACAATTTTTTTTTTTTTATGTGAAGGTTGACCATTATTTTCTGGTAACAGATTACTATTTTCTCTAACACGAACTATTAATGATGACAGATATCTCATGGTCTTTCATTTTATATATACTTGTAAAAATAACTGTATCAAAACCTGCAGAATAAAAAGTTGTGACATTTCATGTTTAATCTATTCTCAATTTAATATGGCTTAATATTTTTGGACTTCCGTTAGAAATTAGATGTATGCCACCAAGGTCTATATGTGTTCTAATTTTCAAGAAAAAATTACACCTATTTTAGAAGAAAAGCTGTGGTGAAGTTGTGACATGAGAAAGTGAGACACATATATTAAGCGCAAAATCTTCTTAGTCCATCTTCAAAATAGAACCTGCTCTAGCACAGATTGGTGTTGACATTAGACTGAACATGTGTCAAAAACATTAACATTATATGTTAATTAGTATTCGCACACGACCACTGTGACCACCATTTTTTGATTTTTTACAAAACTGGAGAACAAAGTTTAGTCTTCTATAGGACCCTAGTTAAGCAAATTGTTTTAAAAACAATTGTGGCATATTGTTACGCTTTTTATCCTCTTTCAAAGCTTGCTTATTCAAATTTTGTTTTGATCACAATTTATAGCATACTAGCTGTGGTTATATGTTGTGGATTACAAATTGAAAGATCTCTAATATCTAGGTGGGGTGCAATGAAGCCATACGCAATGACGCCATATGGCTTTATTTCTCAAACCAAATTGACACTATTGGGCTTTTGGAAATGGAAATAGTGTCAATTGACACTATTGCTATTTTAGGCAGCGGTTATCTGCGCAGCGCAGTGGTGTAAAAGATGGATTTTTATTATATGATTATTTACAAAATTATGGTTTCTCCTTTTACGAAATGTGCACTATTAGTAATTTAAACCTTTCGTAAAAGGAAAAATTCCCTTCTATTACTTTATAATTTACAAAATTATGGTTTCTGCTTTTACGAAATGTCCACAAATTTCAATGAATGGGCATGTTTTTACCATGGAAATTGTGTCAATTGACACTATTACCAGTGACACTATTACCTGTCACCATATTTTATACTATCTCAAAAAACTGTGTTTTGGAAAAGGCGCAAATTTGTATTTCAAATTTTTATTTTTTAATATGATATGTATAAATTTAAAATCTCTACATATAATAAAATTGTAATAAATATATATAGCGTTTATGGTAACCCACGATATATTTTGTTGAACTGTGAATAAGTTTTTCTTTTCCAATTTGTTAAGTTTACTTTATATGTGTATGTAAACATTATTAATGATTAATTGCCGATACTTTATAAAATAGAGGCAAATTTATTACTAATAAGTTCTGGTTTATTATTTACAGATTTTGTATAGGAGTGTAATGGGGTGTGGCTGCTGTGCGACCTTGCCCAATCCCGACTCTTGCGTCCTCGTTCGTACACTCTGGGCAACGTGAGCTATCTAGGCTCGCGGCAGAAAGATAGGGAGCCCCGGTGGAGCCACACTGCCATACTTGGTTTAAGGGCTCACCGAGGTCTTTTGCGCAGCGTCTGTTCACCATGAGGTGCGGCTGCAAGCGGGCGTCTGTCTTGAAGCAAGCGGCTCGCTATATAAATGTGTAAATATTTTCCAAAAACCCCAAAACGGGTTGTGCGCTGGGCTTGGGACCCGCCACGTAAAAAAACTTAATTCCAATGAAAACTAATGTACCAAAGCCTCGGATGAGAACCCCCTTTAATGTTGACGACCCGGCAAAATGAATAAGGAATAATGATTTGGATATTAGGGCATGTACCGGGAATATCCGGACCCTTTCAAGGGACGGTACCACTGCCCGCCTGGTTGATGTCCTAGTAGGCGCAAGGCCGACATCACCGCCCTGCAGGAAATGCGATGGACGGGGCAAGGAAAGACGACCATCGGTCCTTGTGACGTATACTATAGTGGCCAGGCATGCGGCAAAGCGCGTGGTGTAGGATTCGTGGTGGGGAAGAGACTTCGCCGCCAAGTATTAGCATTCACTCCTGTGGACGAGCGTCTCGCTGCGATCCGCATCAAGGCGAGCTTTTTCAACATAATATTTATCTGCGCCCATGCGCCGACTGAGGAAACGGACGATGCAGAGAAGGACTCCTTCTACGATAAACTTGAACAGACTTATGATCGCTGCCCCCAGCATGATATCAAAATCGTGCTCGGCGACTTTAATGACAAGGTGGGCAAGGAAGGAGTCATTGGTCCTACAGTTGGAAAATTCAGTCTCCACGATATAACATCCCCCAACGGCACTAGGTTGATTGACTTCGCCGCTGCTCGCAATATGGTCATCAGTAGTACCAGCTTCCAGCATAAGCGAATACACCAAGCCACATGGCTGTCCCCTGATCAAAGAACTAGAAACCAGATTGATCATGTTATGATCGACGGCAGACACAGCTCCACCGTTCTGGACGTGCGTACCCTACGTGGTCGCAATATCGACTCGGACCATTATCTTGTTGCAGCCAAGATACGCACACGCCTCTGTTCAGCGAAGAAAGTGCGCACAGTAACGGAAGGGAAGTTTGACGTCGAGAAGCTACGCATGACACAGACAGCTGATAATTTCTAAACTCGACTCTCACACCTGCTATCAGAGGGCAATCCTCGGCCTAACGATGTAACCGAGCAATGGAAGCATATCTCTCACTCATTGCGTACCGCCGCTGAGGCCACTATAGGGTTTCAGCGAGCCCGCAAGAACAACTGGTACGATGAGGAATGTAGCACTGCCTCGGACAAAAAGGACGCTGCATACAGGGAAACGTTGCGAACGGGCGCAACCCGCAGTGTATGGCAACGCTATAGTGAGGCGAGGAAGGAAGAGAGGCGCCTTTTCAGAAAAAAGAAACGTGAAGCCGAAAGGCGTGAGTGTGAGGAGCTTGGGATGCTGGCTGACAGGAATGATGCCCAAAAATTCTATGAAAAGTTCCGGCGGATGACGTCCTGTAAGGACAATAACGGCGACCTGGTAACCGACGTACAGAATGTACTTAAATTATGGAGGGAGCACTTCTCCTCACTGCTAAATTGCGAGGGAGACGTCGAACCCGATAGCCCAATCCCTGACGATGGCTCAAAAACAACAAATCGCCTGGGAAAGACGGACTACCCGCCGAGCTGTTCAAACACGGAGGCGAAGAGCTGGTAAAAAGCATGCATCAGCTCTTATGCAGAATATCGTCAGATGAGTGCATGCCTCCAGATTGGAATTTAAGTGTACTCCTCCCAATCCACAAGAAAGGCGATCCGGCAAACCCCACCAACTACCGCGGAATCAGTCTTCGTAATATCGCATATAAGGTTCTTTCTAGCGTATTGTGTGAAAGACTGAAGCCCATCGTAGACAAACTGATTGTACCTTATCAGTGTGGCTTTAGACCTGGTAAGTCTACCATCGACCAGATTTTCACGATACGCCAAATCCTGGAGAAGACCCATGATAAAAGAACCGACACTCACCATCTCTTTGTCGATTTTAAATCCGCGTTTGACAGCGCAAAAAGGAGCTGCCTGTATGCCGCCATGTCTGAATTTAACTTCCCTGCAAAGCTTATACGGCTTTGCCAATTGACGTTGAGCAAAACCAACAGCTCCGTCAGAATCGGGAAGGACCTCTTTGAGCCATTTGAAACCAAACGAGGCTTCAGACAGGGCGACTCCCTTTCGTGCGATTTCTTTAATCTGATGCTGGAGAAGATAATTCGAGCAGCAGAGCTAAACCGCAATGGCACAATCTTTTACAAGAGCGTGCAATTGCTGGCGTATGCCGATGATATTGATATCATTGGCCTTAACAGCCGCGCCGTAAGCGCTGCTTTCTCTGGGTTGGATAAGGAAGCGAAAAAAGTGGGTCTTGCGGTGAACGAGGACAAGACGAAGTATCTGCTGTCATCAAAGAAAGAATGGGCGCACCTGCGCCTTGGCAGCCAGGTCACCGTTGATAGCTACAAGTTTGAAACGGTGAGAGACTTCGTCTATTTGGGAACCAGCATTAACACCGAAAATAATATCAGTCTAAAAATCCAACGGAGAATCACCTTTGCCAACAAGTGTTACTTTGGCCTAAGTAGGCAATTGAGAAGTAAAGTCCTCTCTCGACAAACAAAGATCACGCTCTATAAGTCTCTCATAATACCAGTCCTGATGTACGGCTCGGAATCATGGACAGTATCAAGAGAAGATGAGATGGCCCTTGGAGTATTTGAGAGAAAAGTTCTCCGGAAGATTTATGGTCCTTCCCGTGATGCCAACGGCGAGTATCGAAGGACCTGACCATCGTTCAGCGGATTAAAGTCCAAAGGCTCCGCTGGCTGGGTCATGTTATGCGAATGGACAAAGAAGCACCAGCACAGGAAGTTTTCCTATCGACACCCGAATTCGGCAGCAGAGGAAGGGGAGACCTCGACTGAGGTGGAAACAACAGATGGAGGATGACTTGAACTCTTTTGGGGTTTCCAAATGGCGTCAGCTATCGCTAAAAAGGAATGACTGGCGTGCTTTGATATGAAACGGCCTAAATCGCCTAGGCGGTTAAGCGTCATTATGACGCAAGCCAAGATTAGATTAGATTTCGTATAATACCTATATAATTTTTATATTTTTCACTAGGCCGCTATCGCGCCGCCCACGTTTTGAAAATGGCAATAAGGCCATACTGGCATTATATCCATTAGCAATAGGAAATAAGGCCATATGGCTTTATTTCTCAAACCGATTGGAAATAAAGCCCAATGGCGTTATTGCGTATGGCTTCATTGCATCCCACCCTAATATCTATTGTGCGCTCCTTTAAATTATTCATTCACAAAATTTCTTTACAAATATGAACTAAATCTGACCATAAATACGGATTTTGTAGATATAACGACTCCTGCGCCATCTAGCGGAAAAATATAAAAATTCTTGGTATGACGTATCCAAGGAATAAACTGTCAAAAATTGGTAAAAATCTGTTGAGTAGTTTTTGAGCCAATTCGTCACAAAAAAAACCCCTACATTTTTATATATATAGATAAGGCAAAATGAGGAGAATTTCCATGTAATTCAATATCTCGACTCCAACGCCACCTATCGGGTTAATTTTTGCAACAAAGTTGTTGTTTATATATCAAACATATGTGCCATGTGAATTATCTTCTCCAGCATCAGATTGAAGAAATCGCACGAAAGGGAGTCGCCCTGTCTGAAGCCTCGTTTGGTTTCAAATGGCTCAGAGAGGTCCTTCCCGATTCTGACGGAGCTGTTGGCATTGCTCAACGTCATTTGGCAAAGCCGTATAAGCTTTGCAGGGAAGTCAAATTCAGACATGGCGGCATACAGGCAACTCCTTTTTGCGCTGTCAAAAGCGGCTTTGAAATCGACAAAGAGATGGTGTGTGTCGATTCTTTTATCATGGGTCTTCTCCAGGATTTGGCGTATCGTGAAAATCTGGTCGATGGTAGACTTACCAGGTCTAAAGCCACACTGATAAGGTCCAATCAGTTTGTCTACGATGGGCTTCAGCCTTTCACACAACACGCTAGAAAGAACCTTATATGCGATATTAAGAAGACTGATTCCGCGGTAGTTGGTGCGGTTAGCGGGATCGCCTTTCTTGTGGATTGGGCAAAGCACACTTAAATTCCAATCCGGAGGCATGCATTCGTCTGACCATATTCTGCATAAGAGCTGATGCATGCTTTTTACCAGCTCTTCGCCTCCGTGTTTGAACAGCTAGGCGGGTAGTCCGTCTTATTGTCCTTACAGGAGCTTGCCCCGGTCTTAAAACCTTCCGTCATCCCCCGGATCTTTTCATAGAATTTTCGGGCATCATTCCTGTCAGCCAGCATCTCAAGCTCCTCACACTCACGCCTTTCGGCCTCACTTTTCTTTTTTCTGAAAAGGCGTCTCTCTTCCTTCTTTGCCTCACGATATTGTTGCCATACACTGCGGGTTGCGCCCGTTCGCAACGTCTCCTTGTATAGCAGGTGTGAGATTCGAGTAGAGAAATTATCAGCTGTCTGTGTCACGCGCAACTTCACGACGTCAAACTTTCCTTCCGTTACTGTGCGTACTTTCTTCGCTGCGCAGAGGCGTGTGCGTATCTTGGTTGGAACAAGATAATGGTCCAAGTCGATATTGGGACCACGTAGGGTACGCACGTCTAGAATGGTGGAGCTGTGTCTGCCGTCGATCATGACATGATCAATCTGGTTTTTTGTTCTTTGATCAGGGGACAGCCAGGTGGCTTGGTGTATTCGCTTATGCTGGAACCTGGTACTACTGATGACCATATTGCGGGAAGCGGCGAAGTCAATCAACTAGTGCCGTTGGGGGATGTTATATCGTGGAGACTGAATTTTCCAACTGCATGACCAAAGTCTCCTTCGTTGCCCACCTTGGCATTAAAGTCGCCGAGCACGATTTTGATATCATGCAGGGGGCAGCGATCAATAGGCTTGTTCAAGTTTATCGTAGAAGGAGTCCTTCTCTGCGTCGTCCGTCTCCTCAGTGGGCGCATAGGCGCACCTAAATGTTATGTTGAAAAACCTCGCCTTGATGCGGATCGCGAGCGAGACGCTCGTCCACAGGAGTGAACGCTAGTACTTGGCGGCGAAGTCTCTTTCCCACCACAAATCCTACACTACGCGCTTTGCCGCGTGTCTGCCCAATGTAGTATTCGTCACAAGGACCGATGGTCGTCTTTCCTTGCCCTGTCCATCGCATTTCCTGCAGGGCGGTGATGTCAGCCTTTGCGTTCGCGAGGACATCAACCAGTCGGGCAGCGGTACGCTCCCTAGAAAGGGTCCGGACATTCCACGTACATTCCCTAATATCCTTCTCGTAGTCCATAATTCGTTTTGCCGGGTCGTCAACATTAAAGGGGGTTCTCATCCGAGGCTTTGTACTTTTTATTTTCATTGGAATTCGGTTTTTTACGTGGCGGGTCCCAAACCCAGCGCACAACCCGTTTCGGGGTTTTTTTTTTTTTGAGAATATTTACACATTTATATAGCGAGCCGCTCAAGACAGACGCCCGCTTGCAGCCGCACTTTATGGTGAACAGACGCTGCACAAAAGACCTCGGTGAGTCCTTAAACCAAGTATGTCAGAGTGGCCCCACCGGGGCTCCCTCTCTTTCTGCCGCGAGCCTAGATAGCTCACGTTGCCCAGAGTGTACGAACGAGGACGCAAGAGTCGGGATTGGGCAAGGTCACACAGCAACCACACTCCAATACACTCCGTCGTCTTCATTGCATTGTATAAATTTACGCACTCTTTTACACACCAAAATCGACGCGGAAGTTTATCAAATTTGTGTAAACTGCGTTCCATACAAATTTGGAGAGTTCATTTACACACTTGATAAATTTATACGTTTACACGCTTTATAAGGTGTTTATAAGATTTGATGAATCCCCTTAATGTTCGCATTGCGCTACAACTTAACCCATTAACGCCCACTGTACCCATACGAGTACACTTCTTCAAATATCGAAAAAAGGCATTTTAAATATCGAAAACATATAGTTTTGCTACAAGTATGACATAAACTGCTTTGAACGCAAGTAAATTATTCAGTTTCAGATTTAGAGTGCCAATTAAACCCTTGGGAGAACACCTATTTGCTGGAAAATAAAACAATATTTTTTTCTTTTATTTTTTTTTTTGCGTTTAATTAAATATTTAACCAAAAATTTATTAATTAATGGTATCAAACAGAAATTTTTGACCGCAGTCTCGATGCCGGATATTAATAGGATGAATAGTTTTCCCATTTAAGCAAAATTTCGCGGAATTTTGGTAAAATTTAAATTCAGACTTTATATTTTGCGATATAGTATGTGAACAATATGCTCAAAGGCGTTTTATTCATGTATTAACACTAAATAACAGTTAATACACAAATATTTAATATTAGATGATAAGTGAATCGTTAAAAAATTTATTTTTTTTTGTGTGAAGGTTGACCATTATTTTCTGGTAACAGATTACTATTTTCTCTAACACGAACTATTAATGATGACAGATATCTCATGGCCTTTCATTTTATATATACTTGTAAAAACAACTGTATCAAAACCAGCAGAATAAAAAGTTGTGACATTTCATGTTTAATCTATTATCCATTTAATATGGCTTAATATTTTTGGACTTCCTTTAGAAATTAGATGTATGCCACCAAGGTCTATATATGTTCTAATTTTCAAGGAAAAATTACACTTATTTTAGAAGAAAAGCTGTGGTGCAGTTGTGACATGAGAAAGTGTGACACATATATTAAGCGCAAAATCTTCTTAGCCCGTCTTCAAAATGGAACCTGCTCTAGCACAGTTTGGTGTTGACATTAGACTGAACATGTGTCAAAAACATTAACATTATATTCGTACACGTCCACTGTGACCACCATTTTTTGATTTTTTACAAAACTGGAGAACAAAGTTTGGAGTGTAATGGAGTGTGGTTGCTAAGTGACCTTGCTCAATCCCGACTCTTGCGTCC
This sequence comes from Campiglossa producta, assembly GCA_964058755.1. Lineage (NCBI taxonomy): Eukaryota > Metazoa > Arthropoda > Insecta > Diptera > Tephritidae > Campiglossa > Campiglossa producta. Next base: position 101,222,456 of record CAXKVI010000002.1, on the reverse strand, counting down.
TCGTTCGTGCACTCTGGGCAACGGGAGCTACCTAGGCTCGCGGCAGAAAGAGAGGGAGCCCCGGTGGGGCCACTCTGACATACTTGGTTTAAGGGCTCACCGAGGTCTTTGCGTAGCGTCTGTTCACCATGAGGTGCGGCTGCAAGCGGGCGTCTGTCTTGAAGCAAGCGGCTCGCTATATAAATGTGTAAATATTTTCCAAAACCCCGAAACGGGTTGTGCGCTGGGTTTGGGACCCGCCACGTAAAAAACTTAATTCCAATGAAAACAATTGCTCGGATGAGAACCCCCTTTAATGTTGACGACCCGTCAAAACGAATAAGGCATAATGATTTGGATATTAGGGCATGTACCGGGAATGTCCGGACCCTTTCAAGGGACGGTACCGCTGCCCGACTGGTTGATGTCCTCGTAGGCGCAAAGGCCGACATCACCGCCCTGCAGGAAATGCGATGGACGGGGCAAGGAAAGACGACCATCGGTCCTTGTGACGTATACTACAGTGGCCAGACACGCGGCAAAGCGCGTGGTGTAGGATTCGTGGTGGGAAAGAGACTTCGCCGCCAAGTATTAGCGTTCACTCCTGTGAACGAGCGTCTCGCTGCGATACGCATCAAGGCGAGGTTTTTCAACATAACATTTATCTGCGCCTATGCGCCGACTGAGACGGACGACGCAGAGAAGGACTCCTTCTACGATAAACTTGAACAGACTTATGATCGCTGCCCCCAGCATGATATCAAAATCGTGCTCGGCGACTTTAATGCCAAGGTGGGCAAGGAAGGAGTCTTTGGTCCCACAGTTGGAAAATTCAGTCTCCACGATATAACATCCCCCAACGGCATTAGGTTGATTGACTTCGCCGCTGCTCGCAATATGGTCATCAGTAGTACCAGGTTCCAGCATAAGCGAATACACCAAGCCACATGGCTGTCCCCTGATCAAAGAACTAGAAACCAGATTGATCATGTCTTGATTGACGGCAGACATAGCTCCACCGTTCTGGACGTGCGTACACTGCGCGGTCCCAATATTGACTCTGACCATTATCTTGTCGCAGCCAAGATACGCACACGCCTTTGTGCAACGAAGAAAGTGCGCACAGTAACGGAAGGAAAGTTTGACGTCGAGAAGCTGCGCATGACACAGACAGCTGATAATTTCACAACTCGACTCTCACACCTGCTAGCAGAGGGCAATCCTCGACCTAACGATGTAACCGAGCAATGGAAGCATATCTCTCACTCATTGCGTACCGCCGCTGAGGCCACTATAGGGTTCCAGCGAACCCGCAAGAACAACTGGTACGATGAGGAATGCAAAACTGCCTCGAAAAAAAAAGGACGCTGCCTACAAGGAGACGTTGCGAACGGGCGCAACCCGCAGTGTATGGCAACAATATCGTGAGGCAAAGAAGGAAGAGAGACGCCTTTTCAGAAAAAAGAAAAGTGAGGCCGAAAGGCGTGAGTGTGAGGAGCTTGAGATGCTGGCTGACAGGAATGATGCCCGAAAATTCTATGAAAAGATCCGGCGGATGACGGAAGGTTTTAAGACCGGGGCAAGCTCCTGTAAGGACAATAATGGCGACCTGGTAACCGACGTACAAAGTGTACTTAAATTATGGAGGGAGCACTTCTCCTCACTGCTAAATTGCGAGGGAGGCGTCGAACCCGATACCCCAATCCCTGACGATGGAAAAGTCGTCCCACCACCTGACTATGATGAAGTGAGGATAGCTATATCCCGGCTCAAAAACAACAAAGCGCCTGGAAAAGACGGACTACCCGCCGAGCTGTTCAAACACGGAGGCGAAGAGCTGGTAAAAAGCATGCATCAGCTCTTATGCAGAATAGGGTCAGACGAATGCAAGCCTCCGGATTGGAATTTAAGTGTGCTTTGCCCAATCCACAAGAAAGGCGATCCCGCTAACCGCACCAACTACCGCGGAATTAGTCTTCTTAATATCGCATATAAGGTTCTTTCTAGCGTGTTGTGTGAAAGGCTGAAGCCCATCGTAGACAAACTGATTGGACCTTATCAGTGTGGCTTTAGACCTGGTAAGTCTACCATCGACCAGATTTTCACGATACGCCAAATCCTGGAGAAGACCCATGATAAGAGAATCGACACTCACCATCTCTTTGTCGATTTTAAAGCCGCTTTTGACAGCGTAAAAAGGAGTTGCCTGTATGCCGCCATGTCTGAATTTGACTTCCCTGCAAAGCTTATACGGCTTTGCCAAATGACGTTGAGCAATACCAACAGCTCCGTCAGAATCGGGAAGGACCTCTCTGAGCCATTTGAAACCAAACGAGGCTTCAGACAGGGCGACTCCCTTTCGTGCGTTTCTTCAATCTGATGCTGGAGAAGATAATTCGAGCAGCAGAGCTAAACCGCAATGGTACAATCTTTTACAAGAGCGTGCAATTGCTGGCGTATGCCGATGATATTGATATCATTGGCCTTAACAACCGCGCCGTAAGCGCTGCCTTCTCTGGACTGGATAAGGAAGCGAAAAAAGTGGGTCTTGCCGTGAACGAGGACAAGACGAAGTATTTGCTATCATCAAAGAAAGAATCGGCGCACCTGCGCCTTGGCAGCCATGGCACTGTTGATAGTTACAAATTTGAAACTGTGAGGGACTTCGTCTATTTGGGAACCAGTATCAACACCGAAAATAATATCAGTCTAGAAATCCAGCGGAGAATCACTCTTGCCAACAAGTGCTACTTTGGACTGAGTAGGCAATTGAGAAGTAAAGTCCTCTCTTGAAGAACAAAGATCACGCTCTATAAGTCTCTCATCATACCTGTCCTGATGTATGGCTCAGATTCATGCACAATGTCAAGAGAAGATGAGATGGCCCTTGGAGTATTTGAGAGAAAAGTTCTCCGGAAGATTTATGGTCCTTTCCGTGATGCCAACGGCGAGTATCGAAGGAAATTTAACGATGAGCTGTACGAGCTCTACGCAGATCTGACCATAGTCCAGCGAATTAAAGCCCAAAGACTCCGCTGGCTGGGCCATGTTATGCGAATGGACAAAGAAGCTCCAGCACAGAAGGTTTTCCTATCGTCGCCTGAATTCGGCAGCAGAGGAAGGGGGAGGCCTCGACTGAGATGGAAACAACAGGTGGAGGATGACTTGAACTCCCTTGCGGTTTCCAACTGGCGTCGGTTATCGCTAAAAAGGAATGACTGGCGTGCTTTGATACGAAACGGCCAAAATCGGTTAGGCGGTTAAGCGCCAATAAAATGTCAATTGACACTATTGCTATTTTAGGCAGCGGTTGTCTGCGCAGCGCAGTGGTGTAAGAGATGGATTTTTATTATATGATTATTTACAAAATTATGGTTTCTCCTTTTACGAAATGTGCACTATTAGTAATTTTAACCTTTCGTAAAAGGAAAAATTCCCTTCTATTATTTTATAATTTACAAAATTATGGTTTCTGCTTTTACGAAATGTGCACAAATTTCAATGAATGGGCATGTTTTTACCATGGAAATTGTGTCAATTGACACTATTACCAGTGACACTATTACCTGTCACCATATTTTATACTATCTCAAAAAACTGTGTTTTGGAAAAGGCGCAAATTTGTATTTCAAATTTTTATTTCTTAATATATGTATAAATTTAAAATCTCTACATATAATAAAATTGTAATAAATATATATAGCGTTTATGGTAACCCACGATATATTTTGTTGAACTGTGAATAAGTTTTTCTTTTCCAATTTGTTAAGTTTACTTTATATGTGTATGTAAACATTATTAATGACTTGCCGATACTTTATAAAATAGAGGCAAATTTATTACTAATAAGTTCTGGTTTATTATTTACAGATTTTGTATAGGAGTGTAATGGGGTGTGGCTGCTGTGCGACCTTGCCCAATCCCGACTCTTGCGTCCTCGTTCGTACACTCTGGGCAACGTGAGCTATCTAGGCTCGGGGCAGAAAGATAGGGAGCCCCGGTGGAGCCACTCTGCCATACTTGGTTTAATGGCTCACCGAGGTCTTTTGCGCAGCGTCTGTTCACCATGAGGTGCGGCTGCAAGCGGGCGTCTGTCTTGAAGCAAGCGGCTCGCTATATAAATGTGTAAATATTTTCCAAAAACCCCAAAACGGGTTGTGCGCTGGGCTTGGGACCCGCCACGTAAAAAAACTTAATTCCAATGAAAACTAATCGCACCCGATACCCCAATCCCTGACGATGGCTCAAAAACAACAAATCGCCTGGGAAAGACGGACTACCCGCCGAGCTGTTCAAACACGGAGGCGAAGAGCTGGTAAAAAGCATGCATCAGCTCTTATGCAGAATATGGTCAGATGAGTGCATGCCTCCAGATTGGAATTTAAGTGTACTCCTCCCAATCCACAAGCAAGGCGATCCCGCAAACCCCACCAACTACCGCGGAATCAGTCTTCTTAATATCGCATATAAGGTTCTTTCTAGCGTATTGTGTGAAAGACTGAAGCCCATCGTAGACAAACTGATTGGACCTTATCAGTGTGGCTTTAGACCTGGTAAGTCTACCATCGACCAGATTTTCACGATACGCCAAATCCTGGAGAAGACCCATGATAAAAGAATCGACACTCACCATCTCTTTGTCGATTTTAAATCCGCGTTTGACAGCGCAAAAAGGTGCTGCCTGTATGCCGCCATGTCTGAATTTAACTTCCCTGCAAAGCTTATACGGCTTTGCCAAATGACGTTGAGCAAAACCAACAGCTCCGTCAGAATCGGGAAGGACCTCTCTGAGCCATTTGAAACCAAACGAGGCTTCAGACAGGGCGACTCCCTTTCGTGCGATTTCTTTAATCTGATGCTGGAGAAGGTAATTCGAGCAGCAGAGCTTAACCGCAATGGCACAATCTTTTACAAGAGCGTGCAATTGCTGGAGTATGCCGATGATATTGATACCATTGGCCTTAACAGCCGCGCCGTAAGCGCTGCTTTCTCTGGGTTGGATAAGGAAGCGAAAAAAGTGGGTCTTGCGGTGAACGAGGACAAGACGAAGTATCTGCTGCCATCAAAGAAAGAATGGGCGCACCAGCGCCCTGGCAGCCAGGTCACCGTTGATAGCTACAAGTTTGAAACGGTGAGAGACTTCGTCTATTTGGGAACCAGCATTAACACCGAAAATAATATCAGTCTAAAAATCCAACGGAGAATCACCTTCGCCAACAAGTGTTACTTTGGCCTAAGTAGGCAATTGAGAAGTAAAGTCCTCTCTCGACAAACAAAGATCACGCTCTATAAGTCTCTCATAATACCAGTCCTGATGTACGGCTCGGAATCATGGACAGTATCAAGAGAAGATGAGATGGCCCTTGGAGTATTTGAGAGAAAAGTTCTCCGGAAGATTTATGGTCCGCGAGTATCGAAGGAAATTTAACGATGAGCTGTACGAGCTTTACGCAGACCTGACCATCGTTCAGCGGATTAAAGCCCAAAGGCTCCGCTGGCTGGGTCATGTTATGCGAATGGACAAAGAAGCACCAGCACAGGAAGTTTTCCTATCGACACCCGAATTCGGCAGCAGAGGAAGGGGGAGACCTCGACTGAGATGGAAAAAACAGGTGGAGGATGACTTGAACTCTTTTGGGGTTTCCAAATGGCGTCAGTTATCGCTAAAAAGGAATGACTGGCGTGCTTTGATACGAAACGGCCTAAATCGCCTAGGCGGTTAAGCGTCATTATGACGCAAACCAAGATTAGATTAGATTTTGTATAATACCTATATAATTTTTAGATTTTTCACTAGGCCGCTATCGCGCCGCCCACGTTTTGAAAATGGCAATAAGGCCATACTGGCTTTATATCCATTAGCAATAGGAAATAAGGCCATATGGATTTATTTCTCAAACTGATTGGAAATAAAGCCCAATGGCGTTATTGCGTATGGCTTCATTGCACCTCACCCTAATATCTATTGTGCGCTCCTTTAAATTATTCATTCACAAAATTTCTTTACAAATATATGTAAACTAAATCTGACCATAAATACGGATTTTGTAGATATAACGACTCCTGCGCCATCTAGCGGAAAAAATATAAAAATTGTTGGTATGACGTATCCAAGGATTAAACTGTCAAAATTTGGTAAAAATCTGTTGAGTAGTTTTTGAGCCAATTCGTCACAAAAAAAAAACCCTACATTTTTATATATATAGATAAGGCAAAATGAGGAGAATTTCCATGTAATTCAATATCTCGACTCCAACGCCACCTATCGGGTTAATTTTTTCCAACAAAGTTGTTGATAATATACAAACATATGTGCCAAATATGAAATAAATCTGACCATAAATACGGATTTTGTAGATATAACGACTTCTGCGCCATCTAGCGGGAAAAAATATAAAAATTGTTGGTATGACGTATCCAAGGAATAAACTGTCAAAATTTGGTGAAAATATGTTGAGTAGTTTTTGAGCCAATTCGTCACAAAACAAAAACCCCTACATTTTTATATATATAGATAAGGCAAAATGAGGAGAATTTCCATGTAATTCAATATCTCGACTCCAACGCCACCTATCGGGTTAATTTTTTCCAACAAAGTTGTTGATTATATATCAAACATATGTGCCAAATATGAACTAAATCTGACCATAAATACGGATTTTATAGATATAACGACTCCTGCGCCATCTAGCGGGAAAAAATATAAAATTTGTTCGTACGACGTATCCAAGGAATAAACTGTAAAATTTCGTAAACATCTGTATAGATAAGGCAAAATGAGGAGAATTTCCATGTAATTCAATATCTCGACTCCAACGCCACCTATCGGGTTATTTTTTGCAACAAATTTTTTGATTATATATCAAACATATGTGCCACATATGAACTAAATCTGACCATAAATAGGGGTTTAGAATATGCCCGAGGTAGGCATACCGGTCGTAAGAGGCGACTAATATGCACATAGGTAATTGACGTGCTACTCGATGGTTGATCTACGGATATGATGCCTCTCACCTCTCATTACCCATCTTCTCCTTCCTCATGGATGGAGGGATGCCATGACCTAGAAGGTTCCACTGGTCATACCAAATCGCTACCACGACAGTCGGGCAGTACCGCAAGGGAGTACCGCAGCGTACCGGGGTCATATCCGGCCAAGGACTGTCAACTTCGGCATCACTCCCCAAAACCTTCGGGGAGTGTTTTGTTGTTAACAACAACAACAACAACATAAATACGGATTTTGTAGATATAACGACTCCTGCGCCATCTAGCGGGAAAAATATAAAAATTGTTGGTACGACGTATCCAAGGAATAAACTGTCAAAATTTGGTAAAAATCTGTTGAGTAGTGTTTGAGTCAATTCGTCACAAAAAAATCCCCTACATTTTTGTATATATAGACTAGCAGATGCCTCATTTCAGTGGTTATATTTGTGGATTACAAATTGAAAGATTTCTAATATCTATTGTGCGCTCCTTTAAATTATTTATTCACAAAATTTCTCTACAAATATGAACTAAATCTGACCATAAATACGGATTTTGTAGATATAACGACTCCTGCGCCATCTAGCGGGAAAAAATAAAAAAGTTGTTGGTATGACGTATCCAAGGAATACACTGTGAAAATTCGGTAAAAATCTGTTGCGTAGTTTTTGAGCCAATTCGTCACAAGAAACCCCTACATTTTTATACCCAGCGTACTAGTACTAGTACAAGGGTATATTAATTTTGTTCACATAACGGTAGTTTGTAACGGCACAAAAGAATAGAGATAGATATAGAGTTCCATATATGAAAGTTCTTAGGCTGAAAAGAGGAGTTCAATAAGCCATGTCCGTCCATCTGTCCGTCCGTCCGTCCGTCTGTGTACACGATAACTTGAGTAAAATTGAGATATTTGCATGAAATTTTGTATACAGGTTACTTTCTGGCCAAGGTAGGTTGCTATTGAAAATGGGCGAAATCGGACGATAACCACGCTCACTTTTTCGATATTGGAAATTTCGAAAATCACACAATTTGACATATCTCGGCTGCTGAAAAGGCTAAAATGCTATAACTTTATAGGTAAATCCCCCTGGTCATACTCTTATGATTTTTCCATAAATTTTTTATAGTGGGCGTGGCACCGCCCACTTTTAAGGGAGGCATTTTTGAAAATTTTAACCGGTCGTAACTCTTAAACTGATTACGATAGAACCATGGAATTTGGCACAAAGCATACTAGTATCGTTGGGAGTATATCTGATGAAATTGGATAAAATCGCCCTCCAACCACGCCCACTTTCGATATCGAAAATTTCGAAAATCACCTAAATTGACATAATTCGGTTACGGAAATGGTTAAAATGATATAATTTTCGATATCGAAAATTTCGAAAATCACATAAATTGACATAATTCGGTAACGGAAATGGCTAAAATGATATAGTTTGGTAGGATGAACCCCCTAGTCATTCTATTATGATTTTTTGATAAGTTTTTAAAAGTAGGCTTGGCATCGCCAACTTTTCAGGGAGGCATTTTTGAAGATTTCACGGGTCATAACATTTAAACTGATTACGGTAGAACGATGAAATTGGTACAAGCATACCTGATTTAATTGGACGAAATCGCTTCACGACCACGCCCACTTTCGATATGGAAAATTTCGAAAATCACATAAATTGGCATAATTCGGTAAGGTAAATAGCTAATGCTATGGATACACACACGGAGATTATCTCCAATAAATCATCTTTAATCAGATCCAAATTTTACCCTGATACACACAAAAATGAAGATTAACAGCATTGAGAATTACTACTTTGGTTGTTATTGCACTATATTCTTACCTACCTCAGCGACATCTAGTTGTCGAAAGTCGGATCTTAGAAATCAGCGCGACGCCTATCTGTCGGCTACCCTTAATTTCCTAGTGTTTCTTGGATGTACAGAGTGTTGCCAGTGCAAATTTTTTGAAACTGCTCAAATCTCCTTAATTTTTGGGAGTTTATAATGAAGATTATGCTCAAGTTAACTCCCAAAAGCGCAGTTAATTCAGAATTTGCGCTAATGTATCAGCCGTATAAGATAGTAAAAACTTTAGGTAAATCCTCCTAGGGCCTATATCGTTGTTATCCCGTTCTGAAAATTGCAGCTGGGTATGTAATGTTCGGTTCACCCGAACTTAGACTTCCTTACTTGTTATATATATAGATAAGGCAAAATGAGGAGAATTTCCATGTAATTCTCGACTCCAACGCCACCTATCGGGTTAATTTTTGCAACAAAGTTGTTAATTATATATCAAACATATGTGCCAAATATGAACTAAATCTGACCATAAATACGGATTTTGTAGATATAACTACTCCTGCGCCATCGGGCGGGAAAAATATAAAAATTGTTGGTACGACGTATAATATATATATAAACTGTCAAAATTTGGTAAAAATCTGTTGAGTAGTTTTTGAGCCAATTCGTCACAAAAAAACCCCCTACATTTTTGTATATATAGAAAAACCCCCTACATTTTTATATATATAAATAAGGCAAAATGAGGAGATTTTCCATGTAATTCAATATCTCGACTCCAACGCCAACGGGTTAATTTTTTGCAACAAACTAAATCTGACCATAAATACGGATTTTGTAGATATAACGACTCCTGCACCATCTAGCGGGAAAAATATAAAAATTGTTGGTACGACGTATCCAAGGAATAAACTGTCAAAATTCAGTAAAAATCTGTTGAGTAGGTAGTTTTTGAGCCAATTCGTCACAAAAAAAACCCTACATTTTTATATATATAGATAAGACAAAATGAGGAGAATTTCCATGTAATTCAATATCTCGACTCCAACGCGACCTATCGGGTTAGTTTTTTGCAACAAAGTTGTTGATTATATGTCAAACATATGTGCCAAATATGAACTAAATCTGACCATAAATACGGATTTTGTAGATATAACGACTCCTTCGCCATCTAGCGGGAAAATATAAAAATTGTTGGTACGACGTATCCAAGGAATAAACTGGCAAAACTTGGTAAAATCTGTTGAGTAGTTTTTGAGCCAATTCGTCACAAAAAAAACCCCCTACATTTAAATATACGAGTATATAGATAATAATGCCAATAAAGGTACATGACCTCAGCAAGGGACACTATAAATTGTGGCATTTTTTTTATTTTTTTGGGTGTTTAAAATGATTAAATTTTGCACTTAAATTATATGACTCGATGTGATATGTAAGACTGCATATCAGTTTATTTAAGAAACTGTTGGTTTGTTATAAATTTTTGACATTAAAGTCGGTGAACACAAATATATCAGTTTCCAAGGAATCAGCCATATACACATGAATAAAAAACACTAGGCAAAATTATTATAATGATACAATAAAAAAAATCTGTATCTTTGTATTTTTTTCCACCGTTTCGACTGCCACTTTGAACAAAAACTGTTTATGAAGACAATATTTTTAATTTTATTAGGCACTTTTGACTCTGTGTACCAGTCGAGATAGCACAAATCGGGGAAATGTACTTTAAAAAAATGCCGGTGACTTTCTATTGATGCACTTTAGTTGAAATTATTTGAGATTACAATTGGGGGGTCCAATTTTTTTTTTTTTTTTTCATAATAACCATTTTTACTGGAAAAATGGAAATTACATAGCTAAAGTTTAATTTTTTTACTAGTGCAGATGCGAACCAAATTTATCAAAGCCTAGAAAAAAGAACACAAAATAAATAAATGTCTTTTGACAAACACTAACAATACATTTATTTAAGCATCAATAGCCGTGTTTTCGTTTTCCCGACTTCATGAAAAACGCTGGGTAGGTCGTCAAAATATCTACATGGGAAACAACAACGAAAAATAACCTACCAAGATATAAGCGCGTTGAGTTGAAAGCGCTAATGCAATAACCAACCTCATAACCAGAGTCGTAAAAGTAAAAAAATAGTATTAATGTGCTTGGGGCACTGGAAAATGCATAGTAATACGGCTGATACATTAGCGCAAATTCCGAATTAACTGCGCTTTTGGGAGTTAACTTGAGCATAATCTTCATTATAAACTCCCAAAAATTAAGAAGATTTGAGCAGTTTTAAAAAATTTGCACCGGCAACACTCTGTACATAAATTGACAACAAAGAGGGTACAAATAATAAGAGGAACCAACGCAATTCAGCAAGTCGCGGGTAAGATTATTTCTACCCTCTTTGTAGACAACAACAGCAAGAAACACTAGGAAATTAAGGGTAGCTGACAGATAGGCGTCGCGCTGGTTTGCAAAATCTGACTTTCGACAGCTAGATGTCGCCGAGGTAGGTAAGAATATGGTGCAATAACCACCAAAGTAGTAATTCTCAATGCTGTTATTCTTCAATTTTGTGTGTATCACGGTAAAATTTGGATCTGATTAAAGAAGACTTATTGGAGATAATCTCCGTGCGTGTATCTATAGCATAAAATGTCAGAAGCCTGGAAATTTCAAAAAACGTCAAATCTATATATATAAAAATGAAATGGTGTTCAGTCGTCACGCTAAAACTCGAAAACGGCTGAACCAAATTATATACTTCCTTTGGGGGTTTTATTTGTTATTACCACGCGCAGGTCATGTATTAAAATCAAAACAAAATATTAGGGGGGCGTGGTATCTCCCATACAATTTTATTAATTCCACCATATATTTATAGCTCATATTATTAATTTATAGGAACTCATTTTTGTTTATTTTCCATATTTTCATTCTGTGTTGAAATGGTTTTTGTCGTAGCTGCGTTTAATGAGTTTCAGTAACAGATGTCGCTGCATGGTTCAACGCAGTGTTCAAATTGGTTCTTTTTTTTTTTTGTTTTGATACTATCTTGAATGCATATATCTTTTTTAATAATCAAAAAAAGCATTGTAGCCTTAAAATTGATTTAATGAAATTTGGTATGAAACGAAAATTCTTCGAGTATTTTTTGTTTAATAACGTGCTGCTGGTGAAGTCTTAAGGTACGGGTACACCTAGCGACACAACGCGACGCGATCAAATAGTTGCCTATTTGATCAACATTGTTGTGTCGTGTCGTGTCGCGTGTTTTTACTGTTGCTAGGTGTACTCTGCTCCATAAGAACACATGCAAAGAATATTTGGTCGCGTCATGCCCCGTCGCTACACAGAGCCAAAGGAACCTAATAAAATAGAACAAAAATGACAAGATATCTGTATAGTTTTTCTTCAAAAAAATAAGCTTCACACTATTGTAGAGGCAATCTTTTTAATGTTATTAAGGAGATTTTATTTTTAATATTTCAAATTAGGAAAAAAAGGAGAGAGAATCGAACTTACAATTTTTGGAATGCTAAACCCAGCTGCTAACCATCCGGCCATCGTGTACTAATGGTTGCCAACGTCTAATTACAGCTTTGTACTAAATGTATAGTTTTTTTAATGAGAATTTCTTCTTAAAACCATAGAGATTTCCCTATAGTTTTTTCTTCGTTTCCACCGTTGCGACTACCCCTTTGCCCAAAAACTGATCATGAAGACAATCTTATCTATATATTAATAGGCTAACACTCTCCACATACAAACTTTCGTAACCCCGTTTCGTATAGTATTTATGGGTAGATCCCTATAAAATTTATATTGGAAACTTAGAATGGGCTAATCTGCTGTCTCACCAAAAAAAAATTTGAAAATTATTCTTAGTTTATTTATTACTAGCAACCCGCTCCGGCTTCGCACGGAAAAATGTAAATTACATGGAATTCAGTACGGCAATAAGGCCATGAATTGAAAATACATTCATACATACATACGTCCGAAATTTAATTATGCGAGAGATTCGTACATATGTACTTACATACATACGTATCGAGTTCTTTCACCATACGATCTAATTCAACATGAATGAGGTGGAGTGAGATTCCCGCATAATCGGTTGACAGCGAACAAACACACAAACAGCGTTCTTTCACCATTTTTTGGAAAAAGTGCTGTTTTTGTTTAAACAATTTTGGTTAAATAAGATATGAATCAACTTTTTTTTTTGATGCAGAACGAAAGTAAATATTTCAAAGTTTAACTTCAAGTAAGTTTCATTTTAATCGGTGGATTCGTTTAGGATTTATGGCTGTGTAAACAAAAAATGTATGGTTTTTTACCACATTTTGTCCGATTGCCACGCCCCCTTTATATATTTCTTCACGTTATAATGACATAAACCTTCCTCTTCAACCAATCTAATCAATCCCGCATAAAAATCCGTTGCTTAGATTTCAAGATTTAAGCATTCAAGGGAAAAAACAGACAGAAAAAGTGACTTTGTTTTATAATATGTAGAAGATTAAACAAAAAATAGGTCTCCAAACTCTCCGGCTATTTTATTATCTCCACATTCTGTTATACCCGAACTATACATCACCATTCAGCATACATCACTATCCAGTACTCTTATAAAAGTCCCAAAGACACACCCACCATCCGCTCATTCCCTTACACACACACGTACATATCTATGCAATGATCCAGCAGCTGCCACTTGTACCAAATGTACCAAATCATATCATCTTCGGCATCTAAACACCATTTGTAAGCTAAGAAATCCAGCTTCACTTGTGGCTTTATGTAATTAACTTTTTTCCTATTGGTAAAGTTTATTTTCTTAACGATAAGATTTTGTAAGAAAATTCCACAATGTTAAGATCGAAATTTAAATATCGTACGGAGTTTAACTAAAGAAAAATTTTACATGACACTAATGCTGATTTCGTTGAACATGTTTAGCCCCTTGCACAGAATACTGTAAAAGTGTGATAAAAGTGTACTCGTTCTACATGAAACTGCGATACCTATCGATAAAAACGAACAAAAAACATTGCCCGTTTGCTACGCTATGTGCATGAATAATTAGGTTTCGCTTATCAACCAAATTCAATTGTTATTGCACAATCCAATTTTTTTCACCAAATTTATCTGTCAAATAAAATTTTCGTCAGCTGATTTTCAGTGCAACCAACTACCCTGTCAAAGCTTTAGAGGATAAAAAGTGTGAGTTTTATAGGAAACGAAAACATATTCTAATTTTTATATATATAATAAGCTGGTCTGTAGCCCGATTCCTTAACTTTTAACCACTCGCCAAGCGTTTAGGTTTTCACCAGGGTTTGGCGTTTGCTCTTAACGAAACTGTGATTCTCTAACTTGCCTTTAACGCATTTCCATATTTTCAATACTTCGCACCAAATAAAGCGCCACAAACTCAAAAGACATTTTTATTTCAACTTAAATTTATTATTTTCTCTTAAACACTTTTAAACACCATCAAATTAATCCGCGATAACTAGCTACAATGAAAGTGTTAGCGAAAACAGCTGATCGAGCTTATCGACTTTTAGTGTGGTTAACACTTAGAGAATAGGGAAAAGCGATAAAAATGGCGTTAAACAGAATTAACGCTAACACTTGGCGATAAAATAGTTAGAGAATCGACCTACTGATCTATTTATGTGGGGTGCGAATAAAACAACGTTTTTTCCACCTTACAGCTCAACGTTTCGCTAAGATTTTCTTAGCATCTTCAGGAGCGTAACTATTAGTTTATTTAAAAAACCATAAAAAGAACAAAAATACAAAAACAACATTAGTAAGTGTTACATATTGATGCACAAAGTTTAAATACACATTAAACATTTATATCTAACTTCCACTGAAAAAGGTAGATTTTCACATTACATCTAATATTAACGTTCAAAACACTAAACAATAATATTGTTACATTAAAATTTTACAAAAATTAACATATAATGTTGATACCATCATTAGTGGTACACTTGTCATACTAAACTATAAACATAACAAATACGTTGCTGCTATTTCATCGGTGTCTTCTTTTTTGTTAATCGTATATTCCCTTTTTTGCATTATACGAAGGCTCTCCAAAGTATATCTCGTCTTTTCTCTTCGTTCCTTGTCTAATATTCTCGTGTTGGCAAAATCAGCTGTATGGTTGTTTGTTATTGCATGCTGTGATGTTGAGCTGTAAGGTGGAAAAAACGTTGTTTTATTCGCACCCCACAAAAATAGATCAGACCAGCTTATTATATATATAAAAATTAGATAAATTAACTGATCGGAAAAATACGAACATATTCTGTTTGACGTTTTACCTTCATTTTGTAAACGAAAACGGAAAACTGAAAAAAAACCCCTTTTTTGATAAAACGAAATCACCATAACTCTACTTTTTTTTACGAAAAACACATTTTTAGGTATTTGTTTCCTTTAGGGATCAACCGCTAATAAATTAGCTAAAATTATGGGAGATAGCTCAAAAGACAGGTTTTGGCCTCAGGATCACGAGTCCGGAAGCGCTTTTTTAATTTTTTGTTTCTGTGGAAAGTTATGGTCAAAAAATCGAAAAATGAAACACGGCACGCATTTTTTCGCACGTTTTTAGGTACAGCCTAATAAAATTACAACAACCACACGAAAACTTGCCACTTTCTAAGCTTTTCTCGATTTTTTTTTAAGTTTAATTCACTTATGAAATTTTTAGGGGGTTAAATATTGGAAAAATATATTTTCTAAGCAGAAAATATATTTTTCATACAGTTGAAGATTTCCCAGAAAAATATCCCCAATCGTCTCATTTAAAGCAAAGCTGTAACAAGACGAAGTATCTGCTGTCATCAAAGAAAGAATCGGCGCACCTGCGCCTTGGCAGCCAAGTCACCGTTGATAGCTACAAGTTTGAAACGGCGATAGACTTCGTCTATTTAGGAACCAGCATTAACACCGAAAATAATATCAGTCTAGAAATCCAGCGGAGAATCACCCTTGCCAACAAGTGTTACTTTGGACTAAGTAGGCAATTGAGAAGTAAAGTCCTCTCTCGACAAACAAAGATAACGCTCTATAAGTCTCTCATCATACCTGTCCTGATGTACGGCTCGGAATCATGGACAGTGTCAAGAGAAGATGAGATGGCTCTTGGATTATTTGAGAGAAAAGTTCTCCGGAAGATTTATGGTCCTTCCCGTGATGCCAACGGCGAGTATCGAAGGAAATTTAACGATGAGCTGTACGAGCTTTACGCAGACCTGACCATAGTTCAGCGGATTAAAGCCCAAAGGCTCCGCTGGCTGGGTCATGTTATGCGAATGGACAAAGAAGCACCAGCACAGAAAGTTTTCCTATCGACACCCGAATTCGGCAGCAGAGGAAGGGGGAGACCTCGACTGAGATGGAAACAACAGGTGGAGGATGACTTGAACTCCCTTGGGGTTTCCAATTGGCGTTAAAAAGGAATGACTAGCGTGCTTTGATACGAAACGGCCAAAATCGCCTAGGCGGTTAAGCGTCATAATTAGACGCTGGCAAATAAAATTATAATTCACAGAACTCTGATTTTTTTTTTCAATTTTCCTTGCTTAAAAAATAAAATAAAAACGAAAAATTAAAAAAAAAAAAAAAAACAGTTTTCAATGTTTGCCTCCACCGAGAATCGAATATAGGTGGCCTGCAAATAGTAAACATTTATACCCATTCTGGTATAAAAAGGGTACAATTAGTCTCTTCATAGGACATGCTCGAACATATGTAACATACCCACATTTTTTTCAAAAATCAAATCAAAAATCGATATGAGGTGTCTTTTTAAATATTTTTAAGTTACTGTTTTTGCATAAGGCTAGATTTTGCGAGGTTTAACCACTTTCAAATAACTTTTTTTTTAAATCAACATACCCTCACTTTTTTCAAAAATCAAATCAAAAATCGATATGAAATGTCTTTTTAAATATTTTTAAGTTATGGTTAATGAAAAAAGCTAGAAAACTCTCAAACTGTTTTTGCATAAGGCTAGATTTTGCCACTTTTGAATAACTTTTTTTAAATCGTGTCTTTTTAAATATTTTTAAGTTATGGTTAAGGAAAAAAGATAAAAAACCCGGTATGGGCTTATAATATTTCGATATATAACGGTACCTTTATCGTAACCTTGTGGAATTTTACTTAAAAATACCATATCGTTAAAAATAATCTTTTTAATGGACAAAAAACTAAATATAGAAGTGCTCTGCGAAAAACCTTCACAGAGCCAAAAAGTTCACCTATAATCAAAGAGATCGACGTCTAAAAAAAGCTTTTTGGCCGGGGAGAGCGAGTGGGGACAAATTTGAAGAAATTTGTGCTGGGAAATCTTCTAAATTTTAGCTTGAATTTCTTCTCAAATTTATTGAAAAGGAAATCGGCAAAAAACAAGGAGTTAGCTTCTTATTTATGAATTTTTTATGTACTTTTGTCAAAAGTTAGAAGAAATCTGCTTGTTTTTATGAGAAAATCTGTTTAAAGTAAATTAATGAGAACATCCTCTTATTTTCACTAGATTCATATTGAATTTATTGAAAAGGAAAACACTATATTTTTACACTGAACCAAAAACGTACATGTTTTTTATGAACAAAGTTTCATAGAAGCTCACACTGATTTTTTCTTAGAATCAAAGAAAAATTACATATAATTTATGAAAAGTGTCTTATTATATATGAAAAAATACGTTAAATTTTATTAACGTCAGAACTTCGTTCTTAAAATATAAGAACTAAAAATCATTAATTTTTTAGCTGAATTTGTTCTTAAATGTTACGAATTTGTTCTTAAATTTTCAGAAATTACGTACGTACAATTTTTTTACTATGATTATAAGAACTTTTTCTTATTATTTAGAACTAGTTTCTTAGATTTCACGAACTTTTTTATGTGTTTTCTTTTTGTATGAAAGGGTTCATACAATCTAAGAATATTTTTCTTACAATTTAAGAACTTTTTCAAGGAATTTAAGAACAGTTCGTATATTGTTTATTCAAACGTTGACAAAGCTAGACGCGCGTGAAAAATAAAATTGTACATATGTAAATAAATTGAGAAATATCATAAAATAAAAACTAAATGATTGAAAAACAGAGTTTACAATTGGTCGTACCAAGTAAACTGCACGTGAATCAACTGTGAAGATTCGTGAAATTCGCCATTAGCAGAAGTCAACTGAATTGCTCATCCGCAAACTGCTGTTCCAGCGTTTAGTACGTGAAATAGCTCAAGATTTCTAAACTTATTAACGGTTCCAATCTGCTGCTATTGGTGCTTTGCATCTGGGGCATATTTGGTGAGACTTTTCGGCAATGCCAACTTGTGCGCTATCCATGCAAAGCGTGTTACAATTATGCCGAAAGACATTCAATCAGCACGTCAAATCCGAGGAGAGCGCGCTTAAGTTAAAATTATTTTACATATCAATAATCATAAAAATATATACATGTGTAGGTATCATATTAAAATTTTATTGAAATCAATGAACATGTAATATATAAGTTATCACAAGTTTCTTCCCACAAATGTCATTAACCAAATGGCACAGTTGTCATCCTAGCCTTCGCCTAGGTCAATCACATTCAGCCAAATTACGACAGCACGCCACCTCATGCAACTAGCTGGATCAGCAGAAATGCTATCACATGGTATGATCGCATATCGTTGTTGGCACACTTCGCTGCGTCAGCGAAACAATAGCTATTGCTATCGTTTGTGGTCATTGCGCTATGACAACATCACAAGTGCCACAATTCTCTTCATCATGTTTAGCTGCATCAGCAAAAGCAGCTATTGCAACAGCAGCAAGTAAACATCGTTAGCGCAACGGTTGTGTCAACGTCGCTAACCGCCAGCAGAGAAGCAGCAGCGTTATCCAACGTCGTGGGTTAGGTGGACAGTTAGGGTAATTATTAAGCTTTAGTTTTAGAAAGAACTCAATAAAGAATACGTGCTAAAAAGCGCAATTGGCGCCCAACGTGGGGCTGGAAAATACTAATCATTTTTTATCCTAGGGGACAAATAATAACCACAAACAAGTTAGAAGGATTTGAAACAAGCATCCTGGCGAATACGAAGTTAATGATAATAACCGCAAACAGGTAGAAGGATTCGAAACAAGCATCCTGGTGAATACGAAGTTAGAAGGATTTGAAACAAGCATCCTGGCGAATACGAAGTTAATGATAATAACCGCAAACAGCTAGAAGGATTTGAAACAAGCATCCTGGCGAAAACGAAGTTAATGATAATAACCGCAAACAGCTAGAAGGATTTGAAACAAGCATCCTGGTGAAATATGAAGTTAATGATAATAACCGCAATCAGTTAAAAGAATTAGTGAAAGTGCAAAACCGAAAATTAAAAAAATAAAAATTAATAAAAAAATAGGTGCTAAATAAACCTGTGTCCTTTGTGAAATTTTTTAAGAAAATCTTTGAATGTTAAATGACCGAGGTGTTGGAGGACCTCTTTAAGAATTTAAATTTAGCAGCAAACAGACAAAATACAATGAATACAGAACAAGTTAGCGAGATAGTAAAAGCAGAGGTCAGGAGAGCTTTAGCCGAACAGAAAACCGAGTTTGACAGAAGGCTTCTTGCTTTACAGAATCAAGTAACAATAAACAAACCCAAGGTATAAAAATATAGTAGGGTAACAATCAACCCCCTTACTACCTGCGACATTACGTTAGACGCGATAAAGTCCCTTCCGGAATTTTTTGGCCACCAAGGCACGTACGTATCCTGGCGGGAAGCCGCACACAATGCCTATGAATTATTTAGGAGATACGACGGCAGTGAACGCCACTACCAAGCTGTTACTATTATTAGAAACAAAGTGAGAGGTGCTGCCGACGCAGTACTTTCTTCTTTTAACACAGTGCTTAACTTTAGCGCTATAATCTCCAGACTTGACTTTACTTACGCGGACAAACGGCCGATATACTTAATCGAGCAGGAATTGTCCACCCTGAGACAGGGATCAATGACATGCCTAGAATTCTACGATGAGGTAGAAAAGTAGGTAACTTTGTTAGCAAATAAGACAATTATGTCTTATGAGAGTGGTATTGCAGACACTATAAATGAGAAATATAGGGCCGATGCACTCAGAGTATTTATATCAGGTTTAAGGAAACCACTATGTGATATCTTGTTCGCATCTAGGCCATCCGACCTCCCATCCGCCCTGGCTTTGGCACAAGAAGTAGATGCCAACAATGAGCGTTACGCTTTCGCAATGAATTTCGCGAACAGATTTCAAGAAAAACCTGGCGGAAATCAAAATCTGGCCAATAAAAAGGCACCTCACTATGATCACGGTGTGGGTCATAAAAACCCGCATTTTTCAGTAAGCAAACAAAATAAACAGGCCAGTCGTCCACAGAATTATGGAAATGCCCAAAAACCATTTACCAGTAGTAATTATTCTGGCCAAAGGCGCATTGAGCCTATGGAAGTAGATCCCTCCATATCCCAATTTAAAAACCAAGCAAGTAATCCCAACCACGAACAATACGGTAAGCCGCAAGGGAACGGGCAAAAACGTGTAGCGAACTAGGGCGGTACACAGGACCCAAAATACAGCGCGTAAACCATCTTACCGACGAGCGGGAGTTGCAAAATGAAGAAACATACAATAACGAAGCCGAGCAGGCAGCCGACAACATCGAATCCGATGAGGTCAATTTTTTAGGGCAAAGTCCCTCCTTCCTTGGATTTCAAGGTCAATAGGAGGAAAGGAAGTCAAGCTCCTTGTTGACACGGGGGCGTCAAGGAGCTATATCAGGCCCCTTCCAGGGCTGAAAGGAATAAAACGAGTAGAAAACTCATTTTTAGTAAAGTCTATTCATGGAGTTACCCCCATCAAACATAAATGCAAGGTTAAAATTTTTGGGACAATAGCAGAATTTTTTCTATTACCTAATCTTACTTCATTTGACGGTGTAATTGGCCTTGACTTATTGAACAAGGTACACGCGTCTATTAATTTAAAAACAAACACAATAACACATGATTTTGGTAAAGAGATTATACTATTTGTATCTAGCGAGGATGTTAGTCACTTGCGACTGCAGGCAGAAAACGTCCCACAAAATCTAGAAGAAGCATTCTCGAAAATGATTGGTAGCATAAATGGGGTTGTTGCAGACCCCAACGAAGCACTACCATACAACACAAACGTAGTAGCAACGATTCGCACTACAAACGAAGACCCCGTGTATTCAAGGCTATACCCTTACCCATTGGGCGTCTCGGATTTCGTGAACAAAGAAATTCAAGAACTGCTAGCAAACGGCATCATTTGCCCATCCAGGTCACCATATAATAATCCTATATGGGTGGTAAAAAAGAAAGGCATTGACGAAACTGGGCAAGAAAAAAAGCGGATGGTTATAGATTTTCGAAAGCTCAACGAAAAAACCATCAGCGATAAATATCCAATCCCGGATATCACGGGAATTTTATCAAATCTAGGTGGAAGTAAATTTTTTACTACCCTTGATTTGAAATCTGGTTTCCATCAGATCAACCTGCTGGAACGGGACAGAGAAAAAATGTCATTATATTTTCCCAAAACGAAGATCAACATCTAGATGATGTGGAAGTGATTTTGAGAAGTTTATTTGAAGCCAACATGAGAGTGTCGGCGGAAAAATCAAAATTTTTCAGAACCGAAGTAGAATTCCTGGGTTTTTTAGTTTCACAGGGCGGAATCAAGACGTGCCCGGATAAAGTGGATGCCATCAGGAATTTTCAGGAGCCCACTACTCTGAGGGGGCTAAGATCATTTTTGGGTTTAGCGGGGTACTACCGCTGTTTCATTAGGGATTTCGCTAAAATAGCGAAGCCACTTTCAAATATAATGAGCGGTGAATATGGCCGAGTTACTGCGTCACAGTCGAAAAAAATCGAAATTGATTTGACTGATGAACAGAAAAAAGCCTTCACTACCTTAAAGGAAATACTAGCATCAGAAGAGGTGACACTAACCTACCCTGATTTTAATAAATCGTTTGATTTAACCACGGATGCATCGTCGCACGCAATAGGAGCTGTCCTGTCACAAGAAGGAAAACCTATAACAATGATATCCCGTACTTTGACCAGTAGTGAGGAACATTTTGCCACAAACGAAAGAGAGCTGTTGGCCATCGTTTGGGCACTTAAAACCCTTAGAAACTACCTGTACGGCATAGCAGATCTTAAGGTTCCCTGCAGCGAAACCTCAAACTAGTCAGAAAAATACCAGTATACAAATATAATTTTCTGTCTGAATTCATACTAGTCAGGAAATATCTATTTCATACTAGTATACAACTATAACTTTCTGGCAGAACTCATACTAGTCAGAAAATATCCATTTCATACCAGTATACAACTAGAATTTTCTGGCTGAACCCATACTAGTCAGAAATATCCATTCCATACTAGTATACAACTAGATTTTTCTGGATGAAATTCTACCAGTTAAAAATCACAAAATTTATTCGTTTCGTTTTCTCTTATAATTCATAGATGATTTTCGTGATAGGGTTAATACAAATAGCCGCTGCTTCCTTAAGAATAGATATGAAAATAAATCCAAATGACAAAATAAAGGGTAAGCCAGGAAAATTCTGGTTGAAATCATACTGCCCAGCTTCAATGCTTTTTGGACTAGTATGGGACTAGTATATTTCATAATAGTCCTTTTTGGACTTATGCGGACTAGTTTATTTTATGGAACTTATACTAGTCTAGGTTGAACTAGTATGGAACTGGCATTTTACAACTAGTATGAAACTGGTATTTCCTGAATAGTAGATAACTGGTATATTCTGGTCGAAATCTGACAATTGACATCTCATAGGACATCAACACGTAAAAAATACCAGTTGCTTATATGGAAAAAAGACAGAACACTGACTAGTTGGGCCCGGTGCACCAACTAGTTGTAAAGTAGTTTTAAACTAGTTGGTTTCGCTTCAGGGTTCATACAGATCACCAACCGCTCACTTTTGCGGTTTCAGACAGAAACCCTAATTCAAAAATTAAAAGATGGAAAGCCTTCATAGATGAATGTAATGCGAAACTAATTTACAAAACCGGTAAAGAGAATGTAGTCGCAGATGCGTTGTCTAGGCAACATATGAACGCCCTGGATAACATGAGTACCGAAACAATTCATAGCGAAGTTTCGTCAACCAACACGATTGAGAGAACTCATAAACCAGTGAACTGCTTTCGTAATCAGATACTAGTAGAGGAAGGCATGGAACAAGGGAAAAGAACGTTTATAATTTTTGGAAAAAAAACTAGACATCTAATCTCGTTCAAGAGTAAAGAGGATTTAATAAGCCTCCTACAAGAAGCGGTAAAAGTGGATGTTGTTAACGCAATATACTGCGACTTACACACACTAGCACAATTTCAGGACAAACTGGTTGAACTTTTTCCAACAGTCAAATTTAGACATACGGAAAAATTTGTCATCGACATAACAGACCCGAACGAGCAGCAAGAAATTATCGCTGCCGAACATAATCGGGCACATCGAGCGCCCCAGGAGAACGTTAAGCAAATATTGGAAGACTATTTTTTCCCCAAAATGGAGAGAAAAGCCAAACAATTTGCCTCTAACTGCCACACATGCTCTCGGGCGAAGTATGATCGCCATCCTAAAAAGCAACTTATTGCTCAGACGCCCATTCCTACATATTGTGGAGAGATCCTCCACATCGACATATTTTCAACGTGCTCCAAGTATTTCTTAACTTGCATTTACAAGTTTTCAAAGTTTGCTATAGTACAGTCCTTAAAGTCCAGGACAATAGTAGACGTAAAGCCACAGCTTCTTCAGCTAATCAACATGTTTTCAGGTACAAAAACTATTTACTGTGACATTGAAAAGTCACTAAATTCTAATAGTATCAAATCCATGCTCAAGAATCATTTTAATATTGACATCGTGAATGCCCCACCCCTTCACAGTACATCAAATGGCCAGGTGGAGCGATTCCATAGCACATTGATAGAAATATCGCGATGCCTCAAACTTGATACAAATATGGATGACATTGAAGAAATTATTCTTTTGGCCACAATCAAATACAATAGGTCCATTCATACAGTAACGAAAATGAAACCTATTACAATTTTTCAGTCAGGCAAAGAGGATGAACTGGTAACCTCTCGCCTGGAGGACGCGCAGGATAAGGAGCTTGAAATACATAATAGGAATCGACAAGACAGGGAGTTTGCAGTGGGAGAGAAAGTACTAGTTAAAAACAATAGAAGACTAGGAAATAAATTGACGCCTCTCTACACCGAAGAAGAGGTCGAAAAAGATCTCGGCACTACGGTGCTTATAAGAGGAAGGAGGGTCCATAAGGACAACCTTCGCACAAGCTAAGTAACTTATGTCATTTACATTTTTATTTTTAGGGTTTCCCTGGTATTTCTCACATTGTTATCGGCATCGTTGTCAACGGGACGGATAATGGACTACACTAACGCAAGGTACATCCCAGTGGTAGACGGAGATATTATAATCTGGGAAAATTTCGGACACATCAAGCATATCACCAACTTAACTCTCTACGAACTACTACGAGACGAAACGTTTAACGCGACAGATCATTTCCCCCAATCGCACATGAAGAAAATATTGCACGTAGACATAGGCCAAATAGACAGACTTCTACAATTGATAAACACTCACCATAGGCAGACGAGAAGTTTAAACGCCCTCGGGACATTATTAAAATATATTACTGGCACTCCTGACCACGACGATTTCGACAGACTGAGTAGCACAGAGGAACAATTAATCGACTCACAGGACAGGCAGTTCATTATTAATACGGAAGTACAAAAAGAAATTAATAGCCTTACTATCACAGTGAATAAGATCCTAAAACAAGCAAAACAAAGAGAAATAGACACAGGTTATCTCTACGACATTCTTATGGCCAGAAATAGGGCAATGATAACAGAATTAAATAACTTGCTCACCTCCATTACTTTCGCAAAAATTGGAACACTCGATCCTATTCTTCTGGATAATGCGGAGATAAACTCAATAATCAAAATGAAGCACTTCACAAACCTCACGATAGCCGATATCATACCTTTAGTTAAGATTAAAATAGTCCAATACAATAACGTAATATACTTTTTAATGAAATATCCTATACCTAGATTTAGATGCAAGAAAATACGAATTTTTCCAGTAGCCCACGACCACCAAATTCTACATTTGCAGGAACCCATCTTAGCTACATGCGACAACCAAACTGTAGCGGTAAGAAATTGTAGTAACACAACCCCAACATTCTGCCTAACATCATTAGCGACTTCATGCGCTCTACAGCTAATGACACGCAACACGGCCAACTGTGGTACAACATACAACAATCTCGCTCCTATCACATCGATAGGTGACGATGTCATTGTTATTAACGACCAAACGGCGGTCATAGAAGAAAATGACGAGGCTCCAATTACAGTAAATGGAACTTACCTGGTGGCCTTCGAGAAAATGGTAAGAGTTAACGGCACCCTATTTTATAACGAAAATTCCACGGCGCCTTTGAAACCTGAAGCGCCATGGTCCCCAGATATCAACTTGACACAGCACATAGAAATTCTGAGCGCACCTTACCTTCACCACGTAAATCAGCAAAACCTTCAGCATATTAAACATCTGCAGCAAAGCGTCAAACGCAATAACCTGGTAAGTTTCGCCGCTTTGGGAGCCCTACTCATTATAGGAATGCTCGCATACGCATTTCAGCGAGCAGCAGCGAACAGAAAGAAAGCGACCTTAGCCAAATCCATCAAAGCTGTTATTGAAAATGCCGCCATAAGGTCCGCGGACGTCCCTAACTTAGAAGGGGAAGAGTTATCACAAGTTTCTTCCCACAAATGTCATTAACCAAATGGCACAGTTGTCTTCCTAGCCTTCGCCTAGGTCAATCACATTCAGCCAAATTACGACAGCACGCCACCTCATGCAACTAGCTGGATCAGCAGAAATGCGATCACATGGTATGATCGCATATCGTTGTTGGCACACTTCGCTGTGTCAGCGAAACAATAGCTATTGCTATCGTTTGTGGTCATTGCGCTATGACAACATCACAAGTGCCACAATTCTCTTCATCATGTTTAGCTGCATCAGCAAAAGCAGCTATTGCAACAGCAGCAAGTAAACATCGTTGGCGCAACGGTTGTGTCAACGTCGCTAACCGCCAGCAGAGCAGCAGCAGCGTTATCCAACGTCGTGGGTTAGGTGGACAGTTAGGGTAATTATTAAGCTTTAGTTTTAGAAAGAACTCAATAAAGAATACGTGCTAAAAAGCACAATTTATATAATACATATAATAATAACTATTATAATTAATTTTATGTACCTACTTCTTTGTAAATAAAAAAAATTATAATAAAATTTCATTTCAATAAATTTTCATTTTATGATTCTTTAGGAATGGGTACGTAAGTTCTAAGAATGAGTTCCTAAAATTTAAGAACGGATTCATACATTCTAAGAATGAGTTCGTATAATTTTTGAATGGATTGACATATTCTAAGAATGGGTTCGTACAATTTATGGGTTTGTTCATACATTCTAATAACGAGGTCGTATAATTTAAGAATAGATTGACATTTCTATTCTAAGAATGAGTTCGTACATTGTAAGAATGGGTTCTTGGATTTTGTGATTATAGTTCGGGTATAACAGAATGTGGAGATAACAAAATAGCTGGAGAGTTTGAATACCTCTTTTTTGTTTAATAATAAATAAACTAAGAATAATTTTCCAAATTTTTTTTTTTGTGAGACAGCAGATTAGTCAATTCTAAGTTTCCAATATAACTTTTATAGGGATCTATCTATAAATACTATACGAAATCGGGTAACGAAAGTTTGTATGCGGAGAGTGTTAGCCTATTAATATATAGATTAATAGAACTCAATGAATTTCATTCTTTCACTCAATAATCTCCTATTATTAGAGAAATTATTTTCACTCCCTCGCTCATTGAGTACTTGGGTCCATTATATATACTAAAAAAAACCTTTAACTGTTTTTGCAAAAGGGTAGATTCGCCCTAACCAGCATTTGTAATTTACCAACACTAAAATGTTGTTAAATAAAATCTGTAGCATTACTACAAGCCGAAACATAATAATTTCAAATGGTGCATGTTTTCATCACCCTAGGAAAAATTACACTATCTATATATTAATAGGCTAACCCTCTCCGCATACCAACTTTCTTAACCCAATTTCGTATAGTATTTATGGGTAGATCCCTATAAAATTTATATTGGAAACTTAGAATGGACTAATCTGCTGTCTCACCAAAAAAATTTTTGAAAATTATTCTTAGTTTATTTATTATTAAAGAAAAAATAGGTCTCTAAACTCTCCAGCTATTTTATTATCTCCACATTCTGTTATACCCGAACTATCATCACTATTCAGCATACATCACTATTGAGCACTCTTATAAAACTCTCAAAGACACACCCACCATCCGCTCATTCCCTTAAACACACGTACATATCTATGCAATCATCCAGCGGCTGCCACCTGCTTTTATTTTTTGCAAAAAAAAAAACAACAAAATGTTCCAAATCATATCATCTTCGGCATCTAAACACCATTTGTAAGCTAAGAAATCCAGCTTCACTTCTGGCTTTATGTATTTAACTTTTTACCTATTGGTAAAGTTTATTTTTTTAACGATATGATTTTGTAAAAAAATTCATCAATCTTAAGATCAAAATTTTGCAAAAGGCTAGATTTTGCCCGACTTTACCACTTTAGAATACATTTTTTTTTAAATCAATATAGGTATCTACATTTTTTTTTTGCGAAAATCAAGTCAAAAATCAAGATAAAATGTCTTTTAAACTATTTCTAAGTTATGATTGAGGAAAAACGCTAGAAAACCCTCAAACTGTTTTTGCATAAAGCTAGATTTTGGGAGGTTTAACCACATTTGAATAACTTTTTTTTTTAATCAACATAACCACATTTTTTTCAAAAATCAAATGAAAAATCGATATGGATGGAGGAAAAAAGATAGAAAAACCTTTAACAGTTTTTACAAGAGGCTAGATTTTGCCCGGTTTCACCACTTTGAATATTTATTTTTTTTAAATCAATATACCTACAATTTTTTTATTCAAAAATCAAAAAAAATGTTTGAAAATTATTCTTAGTTTATTTATTATTAAACAAAAAATAGGTCTCTAAACTCTCCAGCTATTTTATTATCTCCACATTCTGTTATACCCGAGCTATCATCACTATTCAGCATACATCACTATAGAGCACTCTTATAAAACTCTCAAAAACACACCCACCTGCTTTTATTTTTTGCCAAAAAAAAAACAACAAAATGTTCCAAATCATATCATCTTCGGCATCTAAACACCATTTGTAAGCTAAGAAATCCAGCTTCACTTCTGGCTTTATGTATTTAACTTTTTGCCTATTGGTAAAGTTTATTTTTTTAACGATATGATTTTGTAAAAAAAATTCCACAATCTCGATCGAAATTTTGCACTTTTGAATAACTTTTTTTAAATCAAAATACCCACATTTTTTTCAAAAATCAAATCAAAAATCGATATGAAATGTCTTTTTAAATATTTTTAAGTTATGGTTAATGAAAAAAGCTAGAAAACGCTCAAACTGTTTTTGCATAAGGCTAGATTTTGCGAGGTTTAACCACTTTTGAATAACTTTTTTTTAAATCAACATACCCACATTTTTTTCAAAAATCAAATCAAAAATCATAAGGCTAGATTTTACGAGGTTTAACCACTTTTGAATAACTTTTTTTAAATCAACATACCCACATTTTTTTCAAACATCAAATCAAAAATCGATATGAGGCGCCTTTTAAATATTTTTAAGTTATGGTTTAAGAAAAAAGATGAAGAGATGAAAAACCTTTAAAAAAGGCTAGATTTTGGCCGATTTTACCACGTTGAATACAATTTTTTTTTAAATCAATATACCTACATTGCAAGGCTTGATTTTGCCCGGTTTAACCACTTTTGAATAACTTTTTTTCAAAAATCAATTCAAAAATCGATATGAAATGTCTTTTTAAATATTTTTAAGTTATGGTTAAGGAAAATATGTATATTAAGAGAGAGTTGAAGAAAATTTCAGATGGTCGAATTTCGACCACGGGCGATCCTAGTCTATATATTAATAGGCTAACACTCTCCGCATACAACCTTTCGTAACCCAATTTCGTATAGTAGATCCCTATAAAATTTATATTAGAAACTTAGAATGGACTAATCTGCTGTCTCACCAAAAAAAATTTTGAAAATTATTCTTAGTTTATTTATTATTAAACAAAAAACAGGTCTCTAAACTCTCCAGCTATTTTATTATCTCCACATTCTGTTATACCTGAACTATACATCACTATTCAGCATACATCACTATTGAGCACTCTTATAAAACTCTCAAAGACACACCCACCATCCCTTACAAACACACGTACATATCTATGCAATGATCCAGCAGCTGCCACCTGCTTTTATTTTTTGCCAAAAAAAACAACAAAATGTTCCAAATCATATCATCTTCGGCATCTAAACACCATTTGTAAGCTAAGAAATCCAGCTTCACTTCTGGCTTTATGTATTTAACTTTTTACCTATTGGTAAAGTTTATTTTTTTAACGATATGATTTTGTAAAAAAATTCATCAATCTTAAGATCAAAATTTTGCAAAAGGCTAGATTTTGCCCGACTTTACCACTTTAGAATACATTTTTTTTTAAATCAATATAGGTATCTACATTTTTTTTTTGCGAAAATCAAGTCAAAAATCAAGATAAAATGTCTTTTAAACTATTTCTAAGTTATGATTGAGGAAAAACGCTAGAAAACCCTCAAACTGTTTTTGCATAAAGCTAGATTTTGGGAGGTTTAACCACATTTGAATAACTTTTTTTTTTAATCAACATAACCACATTTTTTTCAAAAATCAAATGAAAAATCGATATGGATGGAGGAAAAAAGATAGAAAAACCTTTAACAGTTTTTACAAGAGGCTAGATTTTGCCCGGTTTCACCACTTTGAATATTTATTTTTTTTAAATCAATATACCTACAATTTTTTTATTCAAAAATCAAAAAAAATGTTTGAAAATTATTCTTAGTTTATTTATTATTAAACAAAAAATAGGTCTCTAAACTCTCCAGCTATTTTATTATCTCCACATTCTGTTATACCCGAGCTATCATCACTATTCAGCATACATCACTATAGAGCACTCTTATAAAACTCTCAAAAACACACCCACCTGCTTTTATTTTTTGCCAAAAAAAAAACAACAAAATGTTCCAAATCATATCATCTTCGGCATCTAAACACCATTTGTAAGCTAAGAAATCCAGCTTCACTTCTGGCTTTATGTATTTAACTTTTTGCCTATTGGTAAAGTTTATTTTTTTAACGATATGATTTTGTAAAAAAAATTCCACAATCTCGATCGAAATTTTGCACTTTTGAATAACTTTTTTTAAATCAAAATACCCACATTTTTTTCAAAAATCAAATCAAAAATCGATATGAAATGTCTTTTTAAATATTTTTAAGTTATGGTTAATGAAAAAAGCTAGAAAACGCTCAAACTGTTTTTGCATAAGGCTAGATTTTGCGAGGTTTAACCACTTTTGAATAACTTTTTTTTAAATCAACATACCCACATTTTTTTCAAAAATCAAATCAAAAATCATAAGGCTAGATTTTACGAGGTTTAACCACTTTTGAATAACTTTTTTTAAATCAACATACCCACATTTTTTTCAAACATCAAATCAAAAATCGATATGAGGCGCCTTTTAAATATTTTTAAGTTATGGTTTAAGAAAAAAGATGAAGAGATGAAAAACCTTTAAAAAAGGCTAGATTTTGGCCGATTTTACCACGTTGAATACAATTTTTTTTTAAATCAATATACCTACATTGCAAGGCTTGATTTTGCCCGGTTTAACCACTTTTGAATAACTTTTTTTCAAAAATCAATTCAAAAATCGATATGAAATGTCTTTTTAAATATTTTTAAGTTATGGTTAAGGAAAATATGTATATTAAGAGAGAGTTGAAGAAAATTTCAGATGGTCGAATTTCGACCACGGGCGATCCTAGTCTATATATTAATAGGCTAACACTCTCCGCATACAACCTTTCGTAACCCAATTTCGTATAGTAGATCCCTATAAAATTTATATTAGAAACTTAGAATGGACTAATCTGCTGTCTCACCAAAAAAAATTTTGAAAATTATTCTTAGTTTATTTATTATTAAACAAAAAACAGGTCTCTAAACTCTCCAGCTATTTTATTATCTCCACATTCTGTTATACCTGAACTATACATCACTATTCAGCATACATCACTATTGAGCACTCTTATAAAACTCTCAAAGACACACCCACCATCCCTTACAAACACACGTACATATCTATGCAATGATCCAGCAGCTGCCACCTGCTTTTATTTTTTGCCAAAAAAAACAACAAAATGTTCCAAATCATATCATCTTCGGCATCTAAACACCATTTGTAAGCTAAGAAATCCAGCTTCACTTCTGGCTTTATGTATTTAACTTTTTACCTATTGGTAAAGTTTATTTTTTTAACGATATGATTTTGTAAAAAAATTCATCAATCTTAAGATCAAAATTTTGCAAAAGGCTAGATTTTGCCCGACTTTACCACTTTAGAATACATTTTTTTTTAAATCAATATAGGTATCTACATTTTTTTTTTGCGAAAATCAAGTCAAAAATCAAGATAAAATGTCTTTTAAACTATTTCTAAGTTATGATTGAGGAAAAACGCTAGAAAACCCTCAAACTGTTTTTGCATAAAGCTAGATTTTGGGAGGTTTAACCACATTTGAATAACTTTTTTTTTTAATCAACATAACCACATTTTTTTCAAAAATCAAATGAAAAATCGATATGGATGGAGGAAAAAAGATAGAAAAACCTTTAACAGTTTTTACAAGAGGCTAGATTTTGCCCGGTTTCACCACTTTGAATATTTATTTTTTTTAAATCAATATACCTACAATTTTTTTATTCAAAAATCAAAAAAAATGTTTGAAAATTATTCTTAGTTTATTTATTATTAAACAAAAAATAGGTCTCTAAACTCTCCAGCTATTTTATTATCTCCACATTCTGTTATACCCGAGCTATCATCACTATTCAGCATACATCACTATTGAGCACTCTTATAAAACTCTCAAAGACACACCCACCATCCCTTACAAACACACGTACATATCTATGCAATGATCCAGCAGCTGCCACCTGCTTTTATTTTTTGCCAAAAAAAACAACAAAATGTTCCAAATCATATCATCTTCGGCATCTAAACACCATTTGTAAGCTAAGAAATCCAGCTTCACTTCTGGCTTTATGTATTTAACTTTTTGCCTATTGGTAAAGTTTATTTTTTTAACGATATGATTTTGTAAAAAAAATTCCACAATCTTAAGAGCGAAATTTTGCAAAAGGCTAGATTTTGCCCGACTTTACCACTTTAGAATACATTTTTTTTTTTTTAAATCAATATAGGTATCTACATTTTTTTTTCGAAAATCATATCAAAAATCAAGATAAAATGTCTTTTTAAATATTTCTAAGTTATGATTGAGGAAAAAAGCTAGAAAACCCTCAAACTGTTTTTGCATAAAGCTAGATTTTGAGAGGTTTAACCACTTTCAAATAACTTTTTTTTTAAATCAACATACCCACATTTTTTTCAAAAATCAAATGAAAAATCGATATGAAAAATCTTTTTGAATATTTTTAAGTTATGGCTAAGGAAAAAAGATAGAAATCCCTTTAACAGTTTTTACAAGAGGCTAGATTTTGCCCGGTTTCACCACTTTTGAATATTTATTTTTTTTAAATCAATATACCTACATTTTTGTATTCAAAAATCAAATCAAAAATCAATATAAAATGTCTTTTGAAATATTTATAAATTATAGTTAATGAAAAAAGCTAGAAAATCCTCAACCTGGTTTTGCATAAGGCTAGATTTTGCGAGGTTTAACCACTTTTGAATAGTTTTTTTTAAATCAACATACCCACATTTTTTTCAAAAATCAAATCAAAAATAAATATTTTTTAATTATGGTTAATGAAAAAAGCTAGAAAACGCTCAAACTATTTTTGCATAAGGCAAGATTTTGCGAGGTTTAACCACTTTTGAATAACTTTTTTTTTTTAATCAACATACCCACATTTTTTTCAAAAATCAAATCAAAAATCATAAGACTAGATTTTGCGAGGTTTAACCACTTTTGAATAACTTTTTTTAAATCAACATACCCACATTTTTTTCAAAAATCAAATCAAAAATCGATATGAAATGTCTTTTTAAATATTTTTAAGTTATGGTTAAAGAAAAAAGATAGAAAAACCTTAAAAAAGGCTAGATTTTGGCCGATTTTACCACGTTGAATACAATTTTTTTTTTTTTAATCAATATACCTACATTGCAGGGCTTTATTTTGCCCGGATTAACAACTTTTGAATAACTTTTTTTTTAAATCAACATAGCCACATTTTTTTCAAAAATCAATTCAAAAATTGATATGAAATGTCTTTTTAAATATTTTTAAGTTATGGTTAAAGAAAATATGTATATTAAGAGAGGGTTGAGGAAAATTTCAGATGGTCGAATTTCGACCACGGGCGATCCTAGTTAATTTTATTAGGCATTTTTGGCTCTATATAGATGTACCCTTAGCTGTATAGTGACCCGGACTGTTCCCGTGAGAAATGAGCGTATGCCGGAGCGATATCTTCCAGAAGAATGCGGCTTTTATGTCAAAGCTTTTCAGGGTAAAAAATGCGAATTTTTTCAATTTTCCATTGTCAATTTTTGGAGACGAACACACATTAAGTTTGAAGTTTTGCTTTGGTGTTACTCTTCGTGTTGCAATCGAACATGCTAAATTTAATGCGTCTTGGTTTATTGTGATATCTATATATATAAAAATGAAATGGTGTTCAGTCGTCACGCTAAAACTCGAAAACGGCTGAACCAAATTATATACTTCCTTTGGGCGGTTTGTTTGTTATTACCAGGCGCAGGCCATGTATTAAAATCAAAACAAAATATTCATCTTATTAATTCCACCATAATTATATTTCATTCTGTGTTGATTTGGTTTTTAGCGTAGCTGCGTTTAAGAAGTTGCGTCGTTTTTTAATATTTTTTTAAGTATTACTATCTTGAATGCATATATCTTTTTTAATAATCAAAAAAAATCATTGTAGCCTTAAAATAGATTTAATAAAATTTGGTATTAAACGAAAATTCTTGGATATATTTGTTTTAATAATGTGTATACCACGGATCTACGTGAAAGCAACATCTGTTGGTGAAGTCTTAAGGTACGGGTACACCTAGCGACACGACGCTATTGGCAGAGAACGTTGATTATTACATTCTCTGCTATTTGATCAACATTGTTGTGTCGCTTCGTGTCGCGTGGTGCTGCTGTCGCTAGGGCAGTGCACACGACGCTGCAGAAAAAAAGCACACAAAGAACTGTCAAAATTGCAATTTTAATTAATTAATACATTTTCCGCACATTATTAGAAAAAGAAACAATTAATTTTATTTGAAAAAAGAAAGCAAAGTCACGGCACACAAAAATCGAAAATGAATAATGTAAGCAAATGCTTCTTCTTCCTCTTTTCTAATCGTACGGCGCCTGGCGACCAGCATTGTCATACGCTGAGCAGCATGTAGCTTTCACGCTTTGCCACTTTCGTGCAGCTGCCGATTCGTGTGCAGCTCTTCATGCAAATATATGTGTTCAGCAACAAAGCGTACAAAAATCGAATGTAGCGTCTAATACGTGTCTACGACGATTCGCTCCGTGTGCGGACACGCTAGGTGTACTCTGCTCCATAAGAACACATGCAAAGAATATATGGTCGCGTCGCTAGGTGTACCCTTAGCTTTATATCAAGTATCGGCGCCCCATAGATCTTAAGATCAGTCAAACAAGTTGGACTCATCACACAGACACGTTTCGCTCTTTGTTTACCAAATGATTTAGTCGTCGCTGAGCAAGGGGCGAAACCGCATCGTGTGGGGGTGTCGCTTGTTTGGTCAGCGAATGTTAAAAATATAGTTCGGACGATCACAGCGCGTGTATAAGCGCTCTCACTTGTACACCTGCATTTACCAATTTGCCGACCCATGCTTTATATTGATCCGGACTGTTCCCGTGAGAAATGAGCGTAAGCCGGAGCGATATCTTCCAGAAGAATGCGGCTTTTATTTCAAAGCTTTTCAGGGTCAATTTTGTCAATTTTTGGAGACGAACACACATTAAGTTTGAAGTTTTGCTTTGGTGTTACTCTTCGTGTTGCAATCGCACATGCAACATTTAATGCGTCTTGGTTTATTGTGATATAAATATATATTACTTGACTCTGACCATTATCTTGTCGCAGCCAAGATACGCACACGCCTCTGTGCAACGAAGAAAGTGCGCACAGTAACGGAAGGAAAGTTTGACGTCGAGAAGCTGCGCATGACACAGACAGCTGATAATTTCACAACTCGACTCTCAACCCTGCTAGCAGAGGGCAATCCTCGACCTAACGATGTAACCGAGCAATGGAAGCATATCTCTCACTCATTGCGTACCGCCGCTGAGGCCACTAGAGGGTTCCAGCGAGCCCGCAAGAACAACTGGTACGATGAGGAATGCAAAACTGCCTCGAAAAAAAAGGACGCTGCCTACAAGGAGACGTTGCGAACGGGCGCAACGAGACGCCTTTTCAAAAAAAAGAAAAGTGAGGCCGAAAGGCGTGAGTGTGAGTAGCTTGAGATGCTGGCTGGCAGGAATGATGCCCGAAAATTCTATGAAAAGATCCGGCGGATGACGGAAGTTTTTAAGACCGGGCCAAGCTCCTGTAAGGACAATAATGGCGACCTGGTAACCGACGTACAAAGTGTACTTAAATTATGGAGGGAGCACTTCTCCTCACTGCTAAATTGCGAGGGAGACGTCGAACCCGATACCCCAATCCCTGACGATGGAAAAGTCGTCCCACCACCTGACTATGATGAAGTGAGGATAGCTATATCCCGGCTCAAAAACAACAAAGCGCCTGGAAAAGACGGACTACCCGCCGAGCTGTTCAAACGCGGAGGCGAAGAGCTGGTAAAAAGCATGCATCAGCTCTTATGCAGAATATGGTCAGACGAATGCATGCCTCCGGATTGGAATTTAAGTGTGCTTTGCCCAATCCACAAGAAAGGCGATCCCGCTAACCGCACCAACTACCGCGGAATTAGTCTTCTTAATATCGCATATAAGGTTCTTTCTAGCGTGTTGTGTGAAAGGCTGAAGCCCATCGTAGACAAACTGATTGGACCTTATCAGTGTGGCTTTAGACCTGGTAAGTCTACCATCGACCAGATTTTCACGATACGCCAAATCCTGGAGAAGACCCATGATAAGAGAATCGACACTCACCATCTCTTTGTCGATTTTAAAGCCGCTTTTGACAGCGTAAAAAGGAGTTGCCTGTATGCCGCCATGTCTGAATTTGACTTCCCTGCAAAGCTTATACGGCTTTGTCAAATGACGTTGAGCAATACCAACAGCTCCGTCAGAATCGGGAAGGACTTCTCTGAGCCATTTGAAACCAAACGAGGCTTCAGACAGGGCGACTCCCTTTCGTGCGATTTCTTCAATCTGATGCTGGAGAAGATAATTCGAGCAGCAGAGCTAAACCGCAATGGTACAATCTTTTACAAGAGCGTGCAATTGCTGGCGTATGCCGATGATATTGATATCATTGGCCTTAACAACCGCGCCGTAAGCGCTGCCTTCTCTGGACTGGATAAGGAAGCGAAAAAAGTGGGTCTTGCCGTGAACGAGGACAAGACGAAGTATTTGCTGTCATCAAAGAAAGAATCGGCGCACCTGCGCCTTGGCAGCCATGTCACTGTTGATAGTTACAAATTTGAAACTGTGAGGGACTTCGTCTATTTGGGAACCAGTATCAACACCGAAAATAATATCAGTCTAGAAATCCAGCGGAGAATCACTCTTGCCAACAAGTGCTACTTTGGACTGAGTAGGCAATTGAGAAGTAAAGTCCTCTCTCGAAGAACAAAGATCACGCTCTATAAGTCTCTCATCATACCTGTCCTGATGTATGGCTCAGATTCATGGACAATGTCAAGAGAAGATGAGATGGCCCTTGGAGTATTTGAGAGAAAAGTTCTCCGGAAGATTTATGGTCCTTCCCGTGATGCCAACGGCGAGTATAGAAGGAAATTTAACGATGAGCTGTACGAGCTCTACGCAGATCTGACCATAGTCCAGCGAATTAAAGCCCAAAGACTCCGCTGGCTGGGCCATGTTATGCGAATGGACAAAGAAGCTCCAGCAGAGGAAGGGGGAGGCCTCGACTGAGATGGAAACAACAGGTGGAGGATGACTTGAACTCCCTTGGGGTTTCCAATTGGCGTCCGTTATCGCTAAAAAGGAATGACTGGCGTGCTTTGATACGAAACGGCCAAAATCGCTTAGGCGGTTAAGCGCCAATAAATGATGATGATGAAATATATCTTACTAATATATAAAAACGTAAGTTTGTGACTGACAGTTAATGTTTGCGGCTCTTTAACGTCTGAACCAATGCCCCGATCTTTACCAAATTTTGCACACAAATTCTTAGGAGTATAGATTCTGCAACAAGCACCATGAAATTTCGATATATTTATCGATAACATAGTTATCGGTCAAAATGTAGTTTTACGTAAACTTTGGACTATTCGCTCAAACTTGGTATTTAACGAAAGGGAAAGACCACAGCGTGCATTTGGGCTTTGGTTCATTTCGATATATTTATCGATAATAGAGTTATCGGTCAAAATGTGCTTTCGGGTAAACTTTGGAATATTTGCACAAAATTGATATCAAACGAATGGGAAAGACCACAGCTTTCATTTGAACTTTGGTAGATTTCGACATATTTATCGATAACAGAGTTATCGGTAAAATGTGGTTTCGAAGAGGGAAGACCACAGCTTTCATTTGGTATCTGTTTCATTTCGACATAATTATCGATAACAGAATAAGCGTTCAAAATGTGGTTTCGGGTAAACTTTGGAATACTAGCACAAAATTTGTAACTAACGACAGGGGAAGACCACAGCTTTCATTTGGACTTCGGTTCATTTCGATATATTTATCGATAATAGAATTATCGGTCGAAATGGGGTTGTGCGTAAACTTTCGAATATTCGCACAAAATTGATATCAAACGAAAGGGTAAGGCCACAGGCTTCTTTTGGACTTTGCTTCATTTATGCTAGCATTTATTTTGATAACAGCTGGACATAATAAAGTTAAATTTGGAAGCGGGATTTCGTATCAGCTCGAGATGGTTATACGATAAGAAAAATAAAGGGATTTGAAAAGGTTTTACAGATATCGCCCAAAATGTGGACCAGGTTAACCTTATTAAAGTGTTCGTTCAATATGGGCATCGAATGAAAGGTATTGATAAGTGTTTTAAAATTGTGTACTTTGCAGTCCAATATGAGACCCTGTTTTCGAGATATTAATTAAAATGTCAACCAGGAGGGTGTCTCAGTGCGATATTAGTATCAAATGAAAGGTGGTGACAAGTGATTTAAGATGTTTTAGTATTTTTCCCATATAAGACAAAAGTGTTTAGATATTGATCAACACGTGGACCAGAAGTGGAGCTAGAAGGTTTTTGTAAAAAGTGGGTCTAAATTAAAGATGAGAGTTTTTAAGGGGAGCCATATTAATTAATTTTGGGAGTGGGATTGGGAAAGGGATAGGGGTATAGATGACAATTAGAAAAACAAAATGAAAAGAGAAAAGCATAGGAAAAGGATGAAGGAGGAGTGGACGGGAAGAAGGTTGTGGAGCTGAAATGAGAAGGGCGACTCACATTTAATAAATGAAAACAAGTTAATGTTTGGGCAGGACAACGTCTGTCGGGTCAGCTAGTGTTTATTTAAAAAAAAAACATTGAACAGAATACAAATTTTAATCAGTGCCTTATTCAAAACTCTCTAGCGGGATCCGCTGAATAAATTGAGTAGGGAACCGCCCTGCAGTAACCAACTAATTTCAGTTTTTCGATTTTCTTTTCACTCATTCCATTTCAAGACATCCGGTCCGCGCGGGACATGCTTTTTGATTTGGATGAAATTTTAATATGTTGTTCTTTGGTCAAAATAAAGAAACACGTGCCTTTTTTTCCTGAAAAAAATTTCTTTTCGGATTTATCGGCCGTTGAAATCGTTAAAATGCAATGAACATTTTTTTCGCCCATTTTTTCAACTCACAATAACTTTGTCAAAAATTAACCGATTCTCCAAATTTTTTTTTTTAAATGTTCGTTATTACTATTACTTTTATATAAATTTAAAAAACACATTTTCATAAATTTATAAAAAATATTATATAGTTTAAACATTTATTTTTTTTTTCAGTATTTAGTAAAAATTTATGACTTTTTTCAAAAATTAATATCTCAAAATTTCTATTTACCTTATTTTCTATATTGAGTAAACAGTTTATATTTCAACTTGGCTAAATTCCTATTAGCCAAAATTCGTTGTTTTCGAGTTATGAATTATTGAATATTAAACATTTACATTTTTTGAGATATTAATTTTTGAAAAAAGTCATAAATTTTTACTAAATACTGAAAAAAAAATAAATTTTTAAACTATATAATATTTTTCTAAATTTATATAAAAGTAATAGTAATAACGAACATTTTAAATAAAAAATTTGGAGAATCGGTTAATTTTTGACAAAGTTACTGCGAGTTAAAAAAATGTTCATTGCATTTTAACGATTTTAACGGCCGATAAATCCAAAATGTATTCAACAAAGTGTGCTTGACAGTTAAATATTTTCTCTTGTAAGGGGCTATAATGTCAAACGAATGTAAACAAATGAATTAATCCTTTATGGTGCACCACATGTAAATTGGGTATCATTTTCTCTTCTTTAATATTAGCAATAATTAACTCTTATGCCATCCGCAATTTTTGTAAAAAATTTTTGGTTACAGTTTTGTTACCCTAGCTTACAAAACAATTGAATTCCAACCGTTCTTCACTGGTATCGAAGTTTTTTTCACTATTTATAAAATACTTCTAAATGTGCTACCGAATTTCTTTCATATTGCTTATTTGAATTAAAGGTAAAACATAAATATTAAAAATTTAAAACAAAAGTTAATTTATAAATTTTTTCCTAAAAGTTTATAAATGGAAAAAATTGTTTTCAAGTGTGTTAAAATATTTTTCTGTTTGACATTATACCCTGGTTCCGATTGAGAGCAACGTCAAATTCAAGCACACTTTGTTGAATACATTTTGGATAAATCCGAAAAAAAATTTTTTTCAGCAAAAAAAAGACACGTGTTTCTTTATTTTGACCAAAGAACAACATTAAAATTTCATCGAAATCAAAAATCATGTCCCGCGCGGACCGGTTGTCTTGAAATGGAATGAGCCTTTTGTTTTTATTTTTTGTTTACTAATTTTACAAAAATCAAACACATTTGAAAAGGGCAACACCCAACAAACATCGAAAAAATATTTTTCCGGCCTTATAAGAAAATGTATTATAAACATAAAAATATAAATCTACGAGTATCTGTGCCATTTTTTTAATGTAACCTAACGCGAGATAGAAAAATAAGGTGAAATTTAAAAAACTCCCAAACTACCTATTAGAAACTTATCTTTTGATGTTCCTGATTATAACTAATAAAGCATTTTTTTACTTTACTTTAGTTACTTTTAGATTTCAACAGAGGTCGAGTTAATTTCCTTAATTGGTTGCCGCAGATTTTCTTAAACTATTGGGAACTTCAAAGTGGCCAAATTGATTTCCAACATAATTTTTTACTCCTTGGAGATATACCAACCACAAATTTTCAAGCTATACAAAAAATGAAAGTTGTACGAACTAAATATAAAGAAACAAGTATGAAATTTATATTTGTTCATGGTGTTTTAAGCTTAAATTCATATTAGTGCATTCATACTTACCAAGTTTATAGTTTCATTTGAGGTCTAGTTGAAAAGTATTTTTTTTTTCATCAACTTGACATTTTTGGCATATAAAAAATTTAATTGTTGTTAAAAAAGCCATGATTCTCAAGTTGGGATGATGCTGAGAAATAACATCTGGCCACTGAGAAGCCATCAGTTCAGAACTAGCGCGTAAATGTTTATTGGTCAATATGTTGTTTTTGATTTTGTTATTTATATTTTATTAGAATTTGACAAATGTGACAAATAATTTTGGCAGATAAAGCCAGTGTTATAAAGAGTAAATGAAATATATGACAATTAAATATAAGCCAGTAGAGCGTTTTTCATGAACTCGGGAGAACGAAAACACGGCTATAATAAAACAGCTTAAAAACTAATTATGTAGTGCTAAAGCAATAAGCAGAATCAGTCCGTCAATACGTCATGTACGTGACGTACGTCGTGACAAAAGTACGTGCCGCACAGGGATGGCACATAGCGATTGACGTACGTCATGTTGAAGTACACAGATATGTCAACAAAGTAATTGGCGCAAAACGAAAATTATTTTAAAAAAAACATAACAAATGCAAAATTTCGGTTAAAAACATGGAAAATATACAAGTAATACTTGTTATAGTGATGCTAATAGAAGCAATGGAGCTTTTCAGGCGGCTTTACAACCGCAGATGGTGGGTACGTCCATCTTTACAGGACAGGAACATCCACGGCTTTTTTGATGTGATTTTTGCATTCCCTGATGAGTTCAGAATTAATATTAGAATGGAGAAGCCCATATTTGATCTACTGCTGAACCTACTTAGGGAAAAACTAACCAAGCATTCAAACCGAAAATCTATAAATAAAAATATAAATCGGCAATTACTTTGTTAAATTTGCTTTTTCACAATTTTCACAAACGCGTTGTCAAATTGGCGGTAAAATTGATTTTGACATTTGTCACGCAGCTGCCGTTCCGTCAAAATAGAAAATTGGCAAAGGATGCCGGATCCGTTGACTGATACTTTGTCAATCTAGCGTTTTACATGCAAAATACACACATCCTACTCGGCTGTCAGTTTCTTCCTTTTCCGGCAAGTACGTGACGGACTGATTCTGCCGAAAGCTAAGGGCCCGGTTTTTCAGTGCAAGTTTAAACGGCAAATTTGTATGAAATAAACTCCAGCCAACTTTGTCTGTAGTTTAAACTTGCACTGAAAAACCGGGCCTTAGACTGGCATAAAAAAAAATTTTGCGAGATTTAATGACGAGAAGACTGAAGAATCATGAACGCAACAATATCTTCGAGTATTTTCTCACACCCGTGTTGTGGCACGATAATACATATGAGGCGCTCAGCGCCAAAACGGCCTAACCCTCATTGTAGAAAAGAACTACCTGACTGTACTAATCTAACCGTAACTTTTGAAATAAATACTAAAAAATCTCCCTATTGCATAGTATAACACCAGGTTGTACTATCTGCTTAAATCTGTTTTACCTAGTTTTTTTTGGTATTTATTTCAAAAGGTTATGGTTAGATTAGTGAAGAAGAAAGTGCGCACAGTAACGGAAGGAAAGTTTGACGTCGAGAAGCTGCGCATGACACAGACAGCTGATAATTTCACAACTCGACTCTCACACCTGCTAGCAGAGGTCAATCCTCGACCTAACGATGTAACCGAGCAATGGAAGCATATCTCTCACTCATTGCGTACCGCCGCTGAGGCCACTATAGGGTTCCAGCGAGCCCGCAAGAACAACTGGTACGATGAGGAATGCAAAACTGCCTCGAAAAAAAGGACGCTGCGAACGGGCGCAACCCGCAGTGTATGGCAACAATATCGTGAGGCAAAGAAGGAAGAGAGACGCCTTTTCAGAAAAAAGAAAAGTGAGGCCGAAAGGCGTGAGTATGAGGAGCTTGAGATGCTGGCTGACAGGAATGATGCCCGAAAATTCTATGAAAAGATCCGGCGGATGACGGAAGGTTTTAAGACCGGGGCAAGCTCCTGTAAGGACAATAATGGCGACCTGGTAACCGACGTACAAAGTGTACTTAAATTATAGAGGGAGCACTTCTCCTCACTGCTAAATTGCGAGGGAGACGTCGAACCCAATCCCTGACGATGGAAAAGTCGTCCCACCACCTGACTATGATGAAGTGAGGATAGCTATATCCCGGCTCAAAAACAACAAAGCGCCTGGAAAAGACGGACTACCCACCGAGCTGTTCAAACACGGAGGCGAAGAGCTGGTAAAAAGCATGCATCAGCTCTTATGCAGAATATGGTCAGACGAATGCATGCCTCCGGATTGGAATTTAAGTGTGCTTTGCCCAATCCACAAGAAAGGCGATCCCGCTAACCGCACCAACTCCGCGGAATTAGTCTTCTTAATATCGCATATAAGGTTCTTTCTAGCGTGTTGTGTGAAAGGCTGAAGCCCATCGTAGACAAACTGATTGGACCTTATCAGTGTGGCTTTAGACCTGGTAAGTCTACCATCGACCAGATTTTCACGATACGCCAAATCCTGGAGAAGACCCATGATAAGAGAATCGACACACACCATCTCTTTGTCGATTTTAAAGCCGCTTTTGACAGCGTAAAAAGGAGTTGCCTGTATGCCGCCATGTCCATTTGACTTCCCTGCAAAGCTTATACGGCTTTGCCAAATGACGTTGAGCAATACCAACAGCTCCGTCAGAATCGGGAAGGACCTCTCTGAGCCATTTGAAACCAAACGAGGCTTCAGACAGGGCGACTCCCTTTCGTGCGATTTCTTCAATCTGATGCTGGAGAAGATAACTCGAGCAGCAGAGCTAAACCGCAATGGTACAATCTTTTACAAGAGCGTGCAATTGCTGGCGTATGCCGATGATATTGATATCATTGGCCTTAACAACCGCGCCGTAAGCGCTGCCTTCTCTGGACTGGATAAGGAAGCGAAAAAAGTGGGTCTTGCCGTGAAGGAGGACAAGACGAAGTATTTGCTGTCATCAAAGAAAGAATCGGCGCACCTGCGCCTTGGCAGCCATGTCACTGTTGATAGTTACAAATTTGAAACTGTGAGGGACTTCGTCTATTTGGGAACCACTATCAACACCGAAAATAATATCAGTCTAGAAATCCAGCGGAGAATCACTCTTGCCAACAAGTGCTACTTTGGACTGAGTAGGCAATTGAGAAGTAAAGTCCTCTCTCGAAGAACAAAGATCACGCTCTATAAGTCTCTCATCATACCTGTCCTGATGTATGGCTCAGATTCATGGACAATGTCAAGAGAAGATGAGATGGCCCTTGGAGTATTTGAGAGAAAAGTTCTCCGGAAGATTTATGGTCCTTCCCGTGATGCCAACGGCGAGTATCGAAGGAAATTTAACGATGAGCTGTACGCGCTCTACGCAGATCTGACCATAGTCCAGCGAATTAAAGCCCAAAGACTCCGCTGGCTGGGCCATGTTATGCGAATGGACAAAGAAGCTCCAGCACAGAAGGTTTTCCTATCGTCGCCTGAATTCGGCAGCAGAGGAAGGGGGAGGCCTCGACTGAGATGGAAACAACAGGTGGAGAATGACTTGAACTCCCTTGGGGTTTCCAATTGGTGTCGGTTATCGCTAAAAAGGAATGACTGGCGGGCTTTGATACGAAACGGCCAAAATCGCTTAGGCGGTTAAGCGCCAATAAATGATGATGATGGTGAGATTAGTATAGTCAGTTAGGCATCTTAAATTGGGGTTAGACCGTTTTGGCGCCCAGCAAACATCGAGCACCAAAAACTCAAACGTTTGAGAAAACATCTATTCTCAACTTCTTCTCAAATGTTGTTTATATAACAGGATTATTT
Source organism: Campiglossa producta (assembly GCA_964058755.1). Taxonomy (NCBI): domain Eukaryota; kingdom Metazoa; phylum Arthropoda; class Insecta; order Diptera; family Tephritidae; genus Campiglossa; species Campiglossa producta. Next base: position 101,177,641 of record CAXKVI010000002.1, on the reverse strand, counting down.
GTTGAACTATATTAATTAAAAAGGTATTAAGTAAAATTTAACTGCATAACTTTTAGGTTGAGAACGCTATCAACGGTTATTTCGCCTCAAATTGAAAACGAACGTTTGAGATTTGAGAAGATGGGTTTAGTTGCTTTCATTGACATTTGTGGGTACATGGGGCTGACGACGACAAATCGTTCTGAGAAATTTAACGTTAATTATTTATTTTAATCAACTGTACATCCTTCAAATCCTAACGTGAGGTAATTAAAACCAAAGCAGTTCACGTTAACAAAAGTGTTCACGTTTTAGAATGCACATTGAAACCAAATCCAAAATTTGTGGCATAAACTCAATGTTTAAACTTTTAAATGTTCAAAAAAGGCATGTCTGTTCCAAAAGTACATGTACTTTAGCACCTAAACACCAGTTTTATGCAATCAACCATTACTTTCGTTAGGTTAGGTTCAAGTGGCTGCCGCAGAGGCACACTTATGCCAGTTTTGAAAGGCCCGTTGTGGTACCACCAACGCTAGCAAAGTCAGTCCCGGGATCCGACCATATGGAAAATCCCTGAGTTGTTGGGATTCTCCACATAGCAGAATCCCGGGACGGACACTCCTAAGCCGACACCGTTACTCCTCCTCGAACCACTTAGATGACTTTATGATGGCCATCAATTCCTTTATGTCCAGCTCCAAAACTCCAAAAAAGCACGTTCTCGCGCCGCTTAAAGCCGGGCAGTTCCCCGAAGAACCTGCTTGGTCGTGCCCTGTAGGATGCCAAAATACTGGAGAGTCCAGTAGTACTTGCGCCCCAGCTTGACGTTTCCCTTAGACCCAGAACCGATGCTGCTGCTGCCTTGTACCCTTCCAGATCGAGTGGCAAAATGCCAAGAATGGCCTGGAGTGCTTCGTTGGGCGTTGTTCTTAACGCACCGCTAATACAGATCATACAAGATCTGTGGACTTTACCTAACAGATTTAGGTTTGTTTCCTTGCTCAGCGTAGGCCACCATACCACAACTCCATAAAGCATGATTGGACGAATGGTTGAAGTGTAGATCCATTTGCATATTTGAGCCCCCATTTTTCGCCAACGGCTCTTTTGCACGTGTAGAGTGCAATACACGCTTTCTTCTGGCGCTGAAGAACATTCTCCTTCCAGGCTAGTTTTCTATCCAGAGCTGTGCCTAGTGTGACGGACTTTTCCTTTTAAGTCGGGGATTAGCTCAGTTCGTCCAGGGTTCCTGTGGATTAGAAAGAAGTTTCCTAACGTCTCCTTTTAAAGAAAAAACCTTTGGTTATGTTAAAATATAAAATGTGGTCTAGTTTATTCTACCTTGAGGGTGGCGGAGGCAGATAACCACCACCAGCCTTCCAAAATTTACCTTATCCAAAGCTAGCGGAGTTAGCAAACCATCACTAACCTTCTAGACGGCGGAGTTGGAAAAACCCCCACCGGTTATATTTTTAAATATTTTCTGTGCTAGTAAGGATTGCGGAGGTAGAAAACCACCACTAATACTCCAGACGATGGAGTTGGGAAAACCAGTGGCGTGCCTTCCATACATACCTACAGCTTTTCCTGCCACCTGTGGGCTGATAGCTCATTTACATAAATATATTTAAGTGCGTGATGGCCATCTCTTACTAACTTACTTAAAACAGCCTTAAACCGCCTAGGCAATGATGGCCATCTCGCTTTTACTTATTGGCTTTGACCGGGTTTCAAAACCAGTACGAATCTGTGTGCTGAAGCAATTGTTTTTTTTTTTTTTTTAATTTGGAAGTAATTTTATAACTTTGAAGCCCAGCTTCTGGCTGGTGTTACCATAAGCGAAAATGGAAATGAAATTTGTTTATGTATGCAAAGCGCTCTACTCGAAAATTATTGGCGCATATTTTAAAGTAGAAAAAAATAATTCAATAGTGCTGTAATTTTTTTTTATTTGCTAGGCACTATAAAATATAAAAAATATTTTTAATGTTTCTTAGCTTCTGCAATGTACCTAAATGGGAAATAGTGCTAATAGAACGTTTCCCTTGGATTGGAAAAGCTTAAAAAATCTGCAAACAATAATGTGCCTATTAGGGGAAGCTAAAAGTTTAAGTTTTTCCCCGTCTGCAAAAGTCGATAAATATCCTGAACTCTTCTTTGTCTGAAATGTTCTCTGGCAGGAGTATGTACTTTGGTTGGGGTTATAAAGCCTTGATTGATACACGTAGGAACGCCACTGGGGAAAACCCCTACCGTATATAACGCTACTAAAAGTTGCGGAGGTGGAAAACCACCATTAACTTTCCGGACAGTTGAGTTGAAAAAAACCCCCACTGTATTGTCTCCTTTCCCAATAGCAAAATTAGCTTCATGCCTGGGGAAAGAATGTATGGAAAAAGAGAAATAGGAATATAGGAAAAGCGGGAGAAAACCTGTCCGAGTCAGGTGGATTCTTCCTACCCACCCTGTTCACGAGATGTGAACAGCCTTTGGACTGTACTATGGGTCCACTTCCCGAGTATAGTCCCCTTAAACCTGACTAATGTCAGTCTATATGTGTCTTTACATACCTTTTATATTTCCACTCAACTACTCCAACTTACCATCAGTTGTCACGAGGGCAACACCTGCACTAACAAGGAAATGTGTTTAGACCAGGCCTAGGCACTTAGTGGGACAATTGTCCGAAAATCTGAGAACCAAATTCACATAGATTATTACGCTCTTGGCTTGGCCTCTCGAACAATGACGTTGTTGCTATGATCGCATTGACCAATCAATGGATGTCGTTGGTTATGCACGGTTTCGGTACTTGCCAGTGAGCGACGGAGCAAATAGATGCGATGACCGCTATTTCGCTAACACCTCTCCACTTCCAATTTTGCCGGGTCCTGGTTTAGACAGACATATTATCAGTGGGAACCGCTATATAAAAGAAAGATTTTCAACCCATAAACATTGCAACGAAAACGTATACCAATTCAAACTAGTAAACAATGTTTATTCATAAAAAATTCAATAGAGGGAAAAATTCTTAAGCTAAATGGAAACTGACTCTTAGTAGCAAAATTACGACTAATTATTTCCTAATCTTAATAGTACAAAATATGTAAATTTTAAACTAAAAAAAATTCGTACAAGATCTTAAATTCAAAGCCAGCCTTATGTATATCTAGTTCAACCGTAGGCATCTAGTGGGACAATTGTCCGTGAAATTGAGAACCAAATTCACACAGATTATTACGATCTTTGCTTGCTTCGCTTGTGTGAGCGCTATGATCGCATTGATGTATGAAGTGCTGTCGTTAGTTTTTGTTCAGTGGCTTACTAAAGGGTCAGTTACATACAGCTTTATTTTGACTTTACCTTAAACTTTGACTTTGACAGAAAAGTTCAGTATACGTATTTAAACGAAGCATGGCAAATTGGAGACATGAAAGTTGAAGCAAGGTTAAAATTTGGCAAACTCTCAAATTTTGCTTGCTATGCTTGCTTTGACAATCAGATGTTGATGACTTTGCTTTAATTAAAGAATAAAAAGTTGGAGGAAATAATAATTAATTCATATTTTCTCAATTAAATTAATAAATTAACCTAAACACTCTGAATGCAAAGAAATAAATAACGAAAACAAATGTATAAAAGAGAAGCGTCAAGGCGTTCATTGTAGCATACCTCTGAAGTTGGACGCAAAGCTTTCAGGTAGCAAATGTCAGGCGAGGTTAACAAAGCTTTATGTATTTGACCCTTTACAAGCAACAGAGTAGCACCGTGTGCGGACCGATTTCTTTTATGCGCAAGAAATAATTGCAACCTAGCAAACCAGCTTCGGAGCGCTCTTAGATCTGATCTTTTTTATGAGTTTTTTTCTGAACAGCACAAGTGGCATAAGTTCAGTTTTTGTTTCTTTTTTAGTTATGCCTGATGCTATGTAGGAGAAAATGTGTTCTATATATGTAACACGATAACGGGGTAACTCCTAGCTCCCATAGCAACCGAATAAATGGTAGAACTAACTTGTGAAATCAACAACACAAAACCTTGAAATCTCAGTTCGAGAAAAGGTGGACTTATGCCACTTGCGTTCTAAGGGGCTCAAATATGACTGCTTTATGAGTTTACTTTCATTATTCGGATTCAAGTACCTTGTTAGTTATGACTTTTCTTTTGAAAATAAATTTTTTTTAGAAAAAAAAAAATAAATAATGTTTGAATGTTAGATATGCAAGAAAATGCATGTTTATCTCTTTGTTTCTACATATTTTAGAGGAAAACATGGGAAAAGAAGAGAAAAATGAAAAATGAAAGGAAGCTAATAAAAATGAAAAAGAGAGGGAAGATAGTTATTCGTACAAAAAATCTTTCAAAATATACTCTTCTATGAACACTTTCAAGGGCGCAAAATATATTCGAAAAATAATGATTTATGCATAAGACTAAGATCTCATTTATGAATGACCAGTTTCATAGGAAAAGCCATTCAATTACAAACATTTTATGACTGTTTATCATTTTTTTACGAACTCATTATAAATGTGAGCTCTCGCAGAAAAGAGTCGTATATGCGCTCATTTAGAAAACTTATAGTTTGCTGGGAAACGACAGCATTTCATTGGTGCGCTCGCACTAAAGGTGATTTTTTTAAACAACTGAATTCAAAATTGTACACTGTGTTTGCATGTACAAAGTGCACTTGATTGAGTGTAAAGTTACAGTTGTTCCTTTTAATTTTTTTCAAGTTGGGATGATGCTGAGTAAATGTTTATTGGGCAATATGTTGTTTTTGATTTTGTTATTTAAATTTTATTACAATTTGACAAATGTGACAAATTATTTTGGCAGATAAAGCCAGTATTGTAAAGAGTAAATGAAATATATGACAATTAAATATAAGCCAGTAGAGCGTTTTTCATGAACTCAGGAGAACGAAAACACGGCTAATGTATTTAAAAAAATGATATGGATGGGGATAGGGATAGGGATATAGATATATGTAGATAGCGATAGGGATCGGGATGGAGATACAACGTCTTCCGGGTGAGCTAGTACTTACCGTAAATTCGTAAAAACGTAAATGTTTACCTTTGACCCCAAATATTTTTTTTACCACACATGTTATTGATAGGGACTTTTGAAGTTTTCTTTCTGACGGCGAATCTAAGCTCTCTACAAAAATTTGGCTCTGTCGCAATTTTTGATATTTCAAATGCCTAATTTGATCGGATATCTAAAAATATTATGCCGCGGTGTGCGTTGTCCAAGAAGGAAGAAAGTTATTTGGGTCACAAGGTTACTACAGAGGGAATTTGCACTGCTAAAGAGAAGATCGAGGCAGTAAAGGATTGGGACAGGGAACATGAAGTGGCTTTCCAAACCTAGAAGGAACGACTGTGCACAGCCCCAATGTTAGCGTATCCAATGCCAGGTTCAACGTTTATCCTGGATACAGACGCAAGCGGATATGCGATTGGAGGAGTTTTGTCACAGGTGAAGGTAGTGGCGTACTATAGCCGCATAATTGGGAAGCCCGAAAGCAACTATTGCGTAACACGAAGAGAACTACTGTCATTGGTGGAGTGCATCAAATATTTCCTTAAGTATCTCTATGGACAGCGATTCCATGTGAGGACAGACCATGCAGCGTTGAAATGGGTCTTGCAGTTCCGTAATCCGGAAGGTCAAATGACACGCTGGATAGAGCGACTACAAAGTTATGACTTTTCCCTAGAGCACCGCGAAGGCAGCAACCACGGTAATGCTGATGCAATGTCCCGGCGACCATATAAGCTGGAATGCAAGCATTCTTTGAAAGCTGAGGCCAAGGAAGATGTTATAGATGTACGGCTGATGACTATAACATCGTCGGACGAATGGGACATAGGTCATCTAAGAAAGTATCAGCCAGAGGAACCAGATCTTGTACGGGTGATGCGGGGGATCGAGAAAAACGAACGACCAATAAGAGAGGAGATGTCAGAAGAGAGTTCTGTTGTCATATTGGGCACAGTGGAACAGTCTGAAATTGGTATCCGGTTTCTTACATAGAGTATGGGAAAGCGAAGATGGTCAAGAAGCTGATAGTTGTCCCAAGGAAGAGAATCTGTGATGTCCTGAATGAACTGCATAATGGTCCAAGCGGAGGTCATCTCGGAGTCACAAAAACATTGGAGAAAGTCAAGCAGAGATTCTATTGGGTTGGTTGCCGGCAGTCGATCGCGGAGTGGATTGCCAACTGTGAGGTGTGCATCAAAGCAAAGGGTCCGAAGTCGAGAAGCCATGGACAGATGAAGCAGTACAATACAGGTGCACCGTTTGAGAGGATTGCCATAAATGTAGCTGGTCCATTTCCTACTAGCGCACTCGGAAACAAATACGTACTAGTTGTTAGGGACTATTTCAGCAAATGACGATTCCAAATCAAGAGGCAGAAACCATTACAGAGGTGTTCATCAACAATTGGGTAGCGAGGTAAGGGTGACCAAGGCAAGAATTTCGAATCAGTTGTATTCCCAGAAATGTGCAAGATATTGGGTATTAGGAAAACTCGAACAACTGCACTGCATTCTCAGTCAGATGGCATGGTGGAAGGTTTCAATCGAACCTTGGAAGAGCACATGAGGAAAGTAGTGAATAAGTTCCAGAAAGATTAAGACACGCACAACTCCTTGTTGCTGATGGCATATCGATCGGTAATACATGAAACAACGTCGTCATCTCCTCTTTGTGTCACATTCGTAAATATGCGAGCCGCCTCTCGCTCTCACGTCATGTACCTAAACAGCTGTAGCTGTCGTAGTGACGCTGGTGGTGGGAAGTGACCGATTTTTGAGATTATTCGACACACTGCCCTCCACCTAAGGCTGATCGTCCCGATCAGACATATTACCCGATCCAAACGTTGCTAGCCTCTCCAGGTGAACCACCTTCATTTTACAGTAGTTTCGTGGCCTTCCAATAGCTTGTATGCGGTAGACAACATCGTTTATCCGCTTTATGAATTTATATGGGCCTTCCCATTTACATTGCAGTGTTGGGGACAAACCTTTCTTACGTTGTGGGTTGTATAACAGCACTAAGTCTCCTTCTTTAAAACCTTCCGAGTTGATTGCTTTGTCGTATCTGGCTTTCATCTTATCACTCATGATCTTCGTCCGTTGTCTTACAAGGTCATGTATTTCTCTCATTTCTTCTTCAAAGATGGCAGTGGATTTCCTGGCATTTGTTTCACCATCAGCATTTATCCCAAACTTCAAGTCAGCTGGCAACCGAAGATCATTCCCAAAAATTACTTTTGCTGGAGTCTGACCCGTTGTTTCATGTATTGCTGAACGATAAGCCATCAGGAACAAGGGGATGTGCGTGTACCAATCTTTCTGGAACTTATCCTCCTTCGACCATGACCGTGGACCTTAGCACCTTTGTCCTGATGCACTCATCGCATTTGGCAACCCACTCCTTTACCGAATGACCGTAACCAACCCAATAAAATGGCTGCTAATCATCTCCAAGCTCTTCTTGACTCCTAGATGACCTCCACTTGGATCGTTATACATTTCCCTGAGAACATCAAACACCCGCTTCCTTGGAACAACTATAAGCTTCCGAGCGCATTGACCATCCCCACTTCTTGGCCACAATATCCGCTACTAAGAAGTTGTGGTATGTAGTCACATTCCCAATCACAACTTTGCACCGCACTTCTCCCTAGACTAGCTTACTTTCACCAGTCACTGTCCGCAACTTTGTATCCTGCAATGGTCTCACTCACTTATCGACCAAGTCACTTCGAATGATGGAATGAGATGCGCCAGTATCCACAGTGAGTAACCGCTCTTTTCCGTCCAAGATACCTCCAACCTGCGAGACAGAAATTGTGGAGCAATGAGCTTGTCGATCTCCTCCAGCGTAAACCTTACGTCCACCTGCGATGCCGGAATTTTTGGATCCCGATCCGAAATAACGTGCAATGTGACCAGATTTCCCGCACTTGAAGCATTTGATGGCTGCTTCATTTTTCTGTTGCTTTCCGTTCAATGCTTCTAGGATTGCGTCCACCCATTCTGGTCGTTCTACTTCCACACGATGAGCTTTGTACGCTGGTTTGCACAAAAGTGATGCTGTTTCTTGAGTTAGAGCATGTGATACCGTCTCCGCAAATGATCTCTTCGCTTCGTCTCCACATCACGTAAGGTCTCATTGGGCTTCTGGCGTCGATTTTGTAGCTCTATTTGGTAAATCTGCTCCCGATGCTCGCTTCCATAACGTCTCTCCACAGCACCCATCAATGCTTCATAGCTGTTTCGTTCGCCATCAGGAATAGTCTGTAAGATTTCGGCTGCCGGTCCTATCAATGCTACGAAGAGTGCAGCGACTTTGTCCTCACCGCTCCAGTTATTCATCGATGCCGTCTTCTCAAATTGTAGCTTAAACACCTGGAAAGGAACAGAACCGTCAAAAGATGGAGTTTTTACCTTGGGCGTGCTTGTGGAAACACTTGGACCACTCAGCTGTACCTCCTGGATACGACTTCTTAACGCATCTACCTCGGCCTCGACTTTCTCTTCAAGCTGCATTATTTTCCTGTTATTTTTAGCTGTGAGGACACACGTTCTTCCTGTTCCTCCAACTGCAATGCTATTTTCGAAGATAGCCGGGCCTCCTGCTCCTCAAGTTGAGCTGAGATCTGAGATGTCATGCGTGTCTCTTGTTGTTCCAACTGAGATGCCATGTGTGTCTTCTGTTCTTCCAACTGAGATGACATTTGCCACTGAATCCTTTGCTCCTCTATTTTCGCTACCTCAACCACAAGCTGAAAAACGTAGTCGTCAACGTTGATTCCCTCTGCTTCCATAGCCTCTCGCAACAGTGATTTTAGTTCTGCTTTATTGCCCGTTGTTGCTAATTCTCGTCGTTCCAACTCATTTTTGAGTTGCTGGATCTTCAACTCATTCAACTTTGCAATGTCCTTGTTACCTTTACAATGTCCTTGTTATCCATGCAATGCCCTTGTTGCCTTAACAATGTCCTTGTTGTCCTTGCAACGCCCTTGTTGCATTTACAGTGTCCTCGTTATCCTGTATTTATTTGACAATACTGCTTCTGATACCAATTGTGACGAATTCGATGATTCCTCGTCTATTTTCCTTGAGTTCGATCACTGTACGTCAAATAAAAAAACTTATATTCTGCTTAATAAATAGTACGCTTTATTCACTACTAAAAACCGTACTAAAATATTGCGGTTTAATGCACTGTTTAGTACTTCACTGTACACCACTTCAAAATACACTGATTGATGTGCGTTCGCTATGCGCCTTTATATACCCTTGCGATGATACAGCTTTATCACCTAGAAATGTCTACACATTTCTGGGTTATTCGTGCAACCTTGTTCTCGAAGCGTTTATCTATCGTCATCTTCCCTTTGTGTTACATTCGCAAATATGCGAGCCGCCTCTCCCTCTCTCACTCTCACGTCATGTACCTAACAGCTGTAGTTGGCGTAGTAACGCTAGTGGTGGAAATACGCTAATGGTGGGAGATGAGCGATTCTTGAGAATATTCGCCACACAGACATACTTTACGTGTGCACACTTTATTGGGGAAAAGGATCGGGAAAAGTACTTTAAATAGAGCATAAAAACGAAAAATATACAGTTTTTGCCAGATTTTCAGATACGTTTGCAGAAATTTTGCTGGCTGGGAAACTTTAAGAAAAAAGAGTTCTGCTTTAAAAAAAGAAATGTATGGTCATCGTAGCTATAAAACACAACTATATCGCTTCCCTGGTTCTATAATGACGTAATTGTCAATTTCCAAGTTTCGAGATAACGTGCACAAAAGCTTTAGAAAGTAATAATCTTTGCTGTTCCTTAGGGAAAATTTTTGCACAATAGTGAACAACACTGCTGGGAGATTTTTATAAGTTGTATGCACTTCGTAGTAACCAACCTACTACTCAGAAATATAACTAACCATTTTATGTGCACCAAAAGGAACCTCACAACGTCGCCGAAACCGTCAAAACTTCTTTAAGAGCTTGACAACTTCGAGTTAGCAAACAAGTAGCAACTGTCGGTAATCGTTAAAAGTGATTCACAACCTAAAAGTAATAAAACCTCAGGAGTTGACATACAGGCTATAACGACTTCTACAATACTATTCATGCTACTTTATAGCCACATAGTTGGGTACTATTCGTTTTTTTTCTCGAGAAGTAAGAAAAGGGGTAGATCGGATACAGGAGGGGGACGATCATGACCTAAAGCTCAAAATCCAAATTAAAGTTAGTAGATAATATGGGTGCCCCCATAAATTCAGACAGAAAAAATTCAGAAATACCATTTTTTCGAAAAATATATTTATTTATTTCATAAACCAAAAATTCAGAAACACATTTTTTCAGAAAGTAAAAATTTAGAAAGTCCAAAATCAGAATATATCCTGGCATATGCGTATACAGTCTCAGCAGCTGATTCGATTTTTTTTATTTTCAGAGTTATTAAGGGTCAAAGTTCATTTAAAGCGTTTTTTGAAATCAAAATTTTTCAAAAATTAATTAACCGATTTTATAATTTTTTTTTTCATTGGGTAGGTAATTGAATTACCTTTAATTTGATGTATTGTTGTTTTGGGTGCAAAACCGTGTAAGTGCAAAATTTAAAGTAATTTTTAAAATCAGAAGGCCGACTACGCAGAAGGGTGTACTACGCAGAAGGACTTGGCATTACTTTAATTTCGTACCGTGGCATGTTTCCACGGTTCAGGCAACCACCCGGACTTGGCATGGCGTATCCCAGGGTTATTTAGCGCGGCCTAAGGCCGCCTACGCAGAAGGGTGTACTACGCAGAATGACTTGGCATGGTGTAGACCAATTTTGAACATACGTGGTTTCGCACCGGTTTTGATTGAACCAAGGATATTATATAGTACTAGGATCGTCCGTGGTCGAAATTCGACCAACTGAAATTTTCTTCAACTCTCTCTTAATATACATATCTCCCGTACACAACAAGACTTGGCTCCCCCTTGAAAAATGAAATTTATGATTGAGTGATACCATACAAACAATCTTCACAATAGGGTGGTGCAGCAAAGTAGCACAACAGAATAGCTGAGTTTCACTAGGAGGGCTTTAATGACTGTTGCTGCAGACTTACGTTTTATGTTAGGTATATGTGAACGCGTCTTAATGTTTGTCTTTGAGCCCTTCTGGCAACCCTTTTCTATCAAATCATTCTGATTTATTTATCGATTTATAGTAATCCCTATGTAAAACCATTCCAATTTTTCTAACTGTTGAACATAGTGTACCAATACAAGTGTAAACTCTTCTGCATAGACGTCAAAATTCCAAAATGAGTTTAACACCTGTTCATCAGAGTTGTTTTTTTGGAAAAAAGAGCATCATTTTGCGCCGAGTTGCATTCGATTTGGTATTAAAATTAGTAAAAAGTAGTTCGCTAAAACTTAGAAATTTGATTTTTTTTAATATAAATAACAGCGAATTATATAAAATTATTGGGGCCTATTATCGATCCCGTCGGTACGGGACACTCGATAGAAATCACGACATTTATCGAAATTTTCTACTAAATTCCGATAAGTTTTGTAATTTCTATCGAGTTTCGAGTTCCGACGGAATTCATAATTGTCTACATTAGTTTGAATAACTCTTTCGAGTCTGCTCACTATTTTCTATTAAACAAATAACAAACAACTGCTAATAATTAGCTTCAAACCCCAAAATTTGGTATTTGTTTCCTTTAGGGGTCAACTCCTAACAAATTAGCTAGAATTATGGAAGATAGCTCAAAATACGGGTTTTGGCCTGAGGATCACGAATCCGCATCGCTTTTTAATTTTTTTGTGTCTGTGGAAAGTTATGGTCAAAAAACCGAAAATTGACCCGGGCCGGTACCAAAATTGGGGCGGGTTCTCTTCAGAGAAGCAAAATATTAAAAATAAAAGCGCTTCGGGATTCGTGATCCTGAGGCCAAACCCCGTATTTCGAGCTATCTTCCATAATTCTAGCTTATTTATTAGGAGTTGACCCCTAAAGGAAACAAATACCAAATTTTGGGGTTTGAAGCCTTCTTTGTGCTAAGATATAAATTTGATAGTAAATCTATCTAAAAACATCGTATATACATGTTTCCAAAAAAACGTTTGTTTTCATTTTCTGTCTAATTTCTCATTTCGAAGATGCTTACCTCAAAATTTTTCTGTAAAATAAATAAAATTTACTAGTTTTAAGTTTTTTTATTTTATGTTTTTTTTTTGTTTGATATAAAGTATAAACTGAAAAATTCGCTTAAAAGTTGCCCTAGAAACTGGAGTGAAAAAGTTGTGTAACACAGCAACACTTTTGTGCCAACAAGAACCCTGTTTCATTGATATTCGGTGCTGCACACAACCCGATCGCAACGAAAACAACAATAGCAACCCAGATTTTCCCGTTAGAATTTGCCAATTTTTGACAGCGATTTCTAAGCCAACAACAATTTGTTGACGTCGATTTGTGCTGTCAAAAGAAGAGTTTACACTTGTACTGATACACTATGCTGTTGAATTCGATCGAAGATAGAGAAGGGCAAAAACCAACGTAAGTTTTTACATCTTATTTTATTGTATAACCTTGTAAAATTTGAATAATTGTAGGAAATAAAAACGCATCTCTTATTGCACTTGTTATTTTAATCAACTGCGTCTTCTTGGAAAAGAAATATACAGAAAAGAGCGTTCTTTATTCCTTGCGCCTCCTCGCTAATTCAACATATTTTTATTTCGTTGCTATCGTTCTTCAATGGCCGCAAGTATTTAATTTTACTAAATTTGGTGGCGCAAAATTATGAGAGGGAGCTCAAGCCGGTTAACAGAGCCCCGGCATAATAAAGTAAATCCGGTTAACAGAGTCCCGGTCACCAGCATATAATTAAAGTGCGCAAAAGTGTGGCGGATTTGTAAGGTAAGGTACTTATTGGATTGTGTTTGGGGATTGTAGGATGTTTGGTAGTGCGTGGGATTAAAGGTTAGAATTTGAGGCATAATATTATTCGACATGCGCTGAGTTCATAGCGGTAAAGCCCTGTTATAGCGGTAATTTTTTTGATATGGTTAATACTCGGTCACAAACAAATATGTCAGAGCAAGATAGCAACAGTGGCGACGAAATGACTACCACCATGCTTAATCAGGGTGCAACGGGACATCAGCAACAACAAACATCAGCATTAGAAATGCAAATTAAAGCAATAGCACAGCAACTGAAAGAGCTTCAAAATTCTATCGCGAAACTTAGCACTTCAAACAATACTGCGGCAACAACATCGAACGTGCAGGACCTTATCACCAGTGCACCGTCTTCAGTAAGTGGCGCAGAGGCAAGTGGGGCGTCGATCGTTGAAACCTTAGCAGACTTAAACCGCACCCTGGCTATTACCAGGTCAAATACAATCAAAAAATTATACGATCTGCCGGTATTTGATGGTAGGCCTGAAGACTGGCCGATGTTTCGCGAATCTTTTTATATGACTACACAAGAATACGGTTATAATGAACGTCAAAATATGTTGCGCCTTCAGAAGGCAATAAAGGGAAAGGCACGTGAGGTGGTCGAGTGTTTACTTATCCATTGTAGCAATGTGTCGAGGGTAATCGAGACACTTCAGGAGCGTTTTGGTAGGCCCGAATTACTAGTTAAGAGTCAAATCTCCCGAATACGTAATTTTGCTCCAATTTCAGAAAATCGTGTAGAGTTGTTAGTGCCGTTCGCTACAAAAGTTCAGAACCTAGCTACGTTTTTAGAATCTGCCGGGTGTGAATATCACTTGAGTTACCCAACACTTATGGAAGAGTTACTTCTTAAGCTTCCAATGCAACGTCGCTTGGACTGGGCACGTTATGCTATCACCGTCATACCAAGGGCTACCATAATACACTTTAGTAACTGGCTTCAGGAATTAGCACGCTTGGTGAATACGGCGTGCGTCACGTCAAACACACAATCGCGTACAGCTGAGGGAAGAGGCGAAGCTCGCGGAAGGTTTTTTCATATGGAAGAGACCCAGGATGGTAATGGCTCTACATGCATATTATGTTCAGAGGTGCATCATGTTTCGAAGTGCAAGCGGTTCCTCAGTATGGACAATATGGCAAGGTGGCAATTCGTTAGGGAGGCTAAGGAGTGTTTCAACTGTCTCAAAAGCGGGCATAGAAGCAGTAGATGCAGGTATAAGCACAAATGTACGATACGTAATTGCACTAAGAAGCTACATGGACTTTTGCACGGCAACGACGTAACCAACACAAACGGTAACCAACAAGAACAAAACGAAAATCAACGCTCGCAACTTCAACCGATATTCACCAGCACAGTTAAGCAAGCTAGAAATTCGAATGTATTGTTTAAAATTCTACCGGTGACCTTGTACGCAAATGAAAAGAAAGTTAATTGTTTCGCGTTCTTGGATGAGGGGTCCTCAATATCGTTAATGAACAAGAGTTTAGCCGACGGTCTCGGCCTGAAAGGGAGGAAAGAGAAGTTGATGTTGCAATGGTTAGGTTAGGTTCAAGTGGCTGCCGCAGTGGCACACTTAGGCCAGTTTTGAAAGGCCCGTTGTGATACCACCAACACAAGGAAAGTCAGTCCCGGGACCCAGCCAAATGGAAAATCCCTGAGTTGTTGGGATTTTCCACATAGCAGAATCCCGGGACTGACACTCCTAAACCGACACCGTTACTCCTCCTCGAACCACTTAGATGACTTTATGAAGGCCATCAAGTCCTTTATGTCCAGTTCCGCGATCTGGCTTAGGCTATCCAGGAACGGAGCTCCCAAAAAGCGTGTTCTCGCGCCGCTTAAAGCCGGACAGCTGCAGATGAGGTGTTCCACTGTTTCCTCCTCCTCATCATCTTTGCAACTCCTGCAGCATCGTCGGTAGGGCACACTTAGCCTTTCTGCATGCCTACCAATGAGGCAGTGACCGGTTAATACCCCTATCAATATGCAGATTTCCCTCCTAGTTAGGGCATAAATGCGTCTAGACCTTTTAAGATCCCATTTTGGCCAGGTTTGTTTCGATATCCGACACCCTGGGGATTGCAGCCATCTTTCGTTGGCTTGACGGAGTGTGTGCTCCTTCAGCATTAGTTTGCATGTGGCAAACGGCATACCTAAGCGCTCTTTATCCTGAAGAACCTGCTTGGTCGTGCCCTGCCTGGCAAGCTCGTCTGCCTTACAGTTTCCCTCAATGTCCCTATGTCCCGGGACCCATATGAGGTTTACGCGGTTCTGTTGGGCCATCTCCTGAAGACATCGACGACAGCTGAGCGTCAGTTCAGAGTTGAACGTGTATGAGCCAAGGGATTTGATGGCCGCTTGGCTATCGCTGAAAATAGCGATATCTTCTCCGATAACACGTTTGCTTAACCAGGCCGCGGCGTCTAGGATTGCCGAGACTTCCGCCTGGAAAACGCTACAATGATCAGGTAGTCTGAAGGAGAGCTCAAGGTCCAAATCCCTTGAATAAACCCCTCCCCCAACTCTGCCGTCCAACTTCGAGCCGTCGGTGTATATGGAAGTGCCACTATTTGTTTCGGGACACCAACCAGTCCTCTCCCAGTCTTCTCTGCTGGGAATGTTTATTTTGAAACAGCTATCGCCGACTGTAGTGGTCGCACAACGATCTGTGCTTAGAGGGAGAAAGCTGTAAGATTCCAGAATACTGGAGTGTCCAATAGTACCCGCACCCCAACTGGAGGTTTCTCTTACGCGCAGAGTTGATGCCGCTGCTGACCGAAACCCTTCCAGATCAAGTGGCAAAATGTCCAGAATGACCTGGAGGGCTTCGTTGGGCGTTGTTCTTAGCGCACCGCTTATACAGATCATATTGGATCTATGGACTTTCCGCAGCAGATTCAGGTATGTTGCCTTGCTCAGCGCAGGCCACCATACAACGACTCCATATAGCATGATTGGACGAATGATGGCCGTGTAGATCCAACTGCATACTCAAGGGCTGAGCCCCCATTTTTTGCCAATGGCTCTTTTGCATGTGTAAAGAGCGATGCAAGCTTTCTTCTGGCGCTGAAGAACATTCGCCTTATCCGACAAGCCCAAGCGCGTGCCATCTAGTTCTGGTAGGCTTAGTGGCGGTATTTTGTACCGGTTGGTGAAGAGGACAAGTTCCACTTTCCCCGGGTTTATACTAAGTCCGCAGCGAGAGGACCACGTCGAAACTTCTCGCAGTGCTACTTGCATCAGGTCACACAGAGTTTGTGGGAACTTGCCTCTGAATGCAATAGCTAAATCGTCTGCGTATGCCACTATCTTCCCGCCCCCCCAGCTTGTGTCACGTAGCAACGAGTTGACTGTGAGGTTCCATAAAAGCGGGGAAAGAACACCACCCTGGGGTGTTCCCCTTGTGACATAGCGTGATAACTCAACCGTACCAAGTGAAGAAGCTATTTTCCTTCCCATTAAAAGTTGGTCAATTAAACCAGTTAGAGGTCTATCTACGCCCAGATTAGTTAGAGCGGAGTTGATAGCCTCCGGGCTTATATTGTTGAAAGCCCCCTCAATGTCTAGAAAGGCCACGAGACAGTAGTCCTTTTCACACAGCGATTTCTCAATGACAGCCTTAGGGGATAAACACTACCGTGGCGCTTCTCCAGGAGCCCGGAATGTGGTTGAGAGCCAGGCAGGCTGTGAAGAGAAATACCAGCCATTTAGCTGATGTCTCCAACGTGTTTATAAGTTGCGAGGGGATAATCCCGTCCGGCCCGGCAGCCTTATACGGTTCAAAGCTCTTAACTGCCCACCTTACCCTTTCCTCAGTGATGGGTATTTTTACTGCCAGGTTTGTTGCAGCTACTAGTGGTGCGTCATGCAGATTCCCCGGAAAATGTGTATTCAAGAGCAGCTCAAGGGTTTCCTCTTCCGTGCTGGTCCAGGATCCGTCAGTTTTTCGCAAATAGCTGATGGCTGTTTGACTTTTCGAGAGGACTCGTCTAAGTCTCGCTATGTCGTCGACCTTTTCGACGCCAGTGCAGAAGTTTCTCCACGAAGTTCTCTTCGCCTGTCTCAGAGCTTTTTTGTAGGCCCTAAGTTTAGCTTTATATTCGTGCCAATGAGGCTCAGAGCCGAGGCTCTTGGCCTTGTTAAATTGTTTCCGGCATGATTTGCGGAACGAGTCCAAATCGTAGGACCACCAATGTGGCCTATGTTTACCCCGTGGTTTTGGCACTGGACAAGCCTGTCCTAGAGCATTTGAGAGCGCCGATGTAAATGTAGTAACAAGATCCTCCAGCTCCTCTACTGATGAGGGGGCTTGTGAGGGCAGTACTAGGAGGTCTCTGTCTAATATTTCATAGTGTAACTGCCAATTTGTGTTACGTGGATTGCGCTTCATGATTGGTTGTTCTACAATAAAGTCTAAAGCCATTTCTATGTAACGGTGGTCGGAGAATGAATGTTCTTCCAGAACCCGCCATTTTCTGACCCACCCATAAGCGCCTTCACTACAGATAGTGAGGTCTATGACCTCCCTACGGGTCTTAGTGATAAAAGTAGGCTCATTACCCACGTTGCAAATTACCAGGTTGGTTGTTAAGAGGAAATCAAACAGAGACTCGCCCCTGGCATTGATATCGGACTCCCCCATTGGACATGGTGAGCATTAGCGTCCGCTCCAATAATAAGATTACCCGTGCAGAAATTTGACACCAGGTCTTTCACCTCCGTTTGTGGTGGGGGTTCTTCAGCGTCGTAGGGCATATATACCGACGCCACCGTCAGGCGGGTGCTGTCGACCGTGAGACTGATAGCGGTAATATCACCATTGGAGTAGTTAGGTAGGAGAAAGGAGTTCAACTCAGACTTGACCAAAATACACGTTCGGACTTTGCTCTCCTCGCTGGCTCGAATGAGCTTGAAGCCCTTAGTCCCAATCCGCAGATTCTCGAGCTATTGACCCAGGGTTCAGGTTAGGAAACAACACGGTGACCAAAATGGCTTTCGGGGTCGATGTGCAAATTTCCAGCTCCTCGGCTGATGGCGAAAAATTTCTTATTAAAAATATTAAGGTCATCGATGGTTTACAGCTTCTTAAGCAGACACTAGACATGTCAGACTTGCAGTGGAAATATAGATGCATAAAGAAACTGCCGATTGCGGACTATAGCGCGGCGACACCGCGGGTTCTGATTGGGCTTGATAACGCGCATCTCGGCATGGCGAAGAAAACAGCATCGGATGGACAGTACGGGCTATTTTAACAAAATTAGGCTGGGTTGTAAACGGTTAAGGAGCTGAGCAAAGCCAATTGGTACCTGGTGGTTATCATTCCTTTTTCATGCAAGATGGAGATGTCCGACGACTGGAAACCTTAGTGGAGAATTATATTGTGGACGATAGTTTGGGTGCGAATCCGACAAAACATGTGGAGAGTGTCGCAGTGGTTAGAGCGAACGAGCTACTTGAAAAACGATAACTTTCTCCTTCCCGATAGTAGAAAGATGGCAGAAAAGCGGCTAATAGCTCTAGAGAAGAAGTTCGTGCAAGATAAAGAATTTCAGCAACGATACGCGGATATATTAGCGGATTGCGTTAGAAAGGGGTATGCGAGGCGCCTAAGCGATGAAGAGATTCGAAATACAGAAGGAAAGCGGACATGGTATCTTCCTCATTTTGGAGTTCGTAATGCCAACAAGCCAGAAAAACTACGCCTTGTCTTCAACGCTGCCGCCCAAGAGGAAGGAGTGTCTTTGAACTCCGCTCTGCTTAAAGGCCTGATATCTGCCAGCCTTTAACCACGATACTAATGAAGTTCAGACAGAAAGCAATCGGTGTGTGCGGCGACATAGTGGAAATGTTCCACCAAGTGAAAATACGTAGTGAAGACCAGAACGCACAACGCTTTCTATGGCGTAAGAACGCGAATGAGCCGGTTGGCGAGTATGTGATGACTGGTATGACATTTGGTGCAACATGTTTTCCTTGCTCAGCACAATACGTCAAGAATAAGAATGCTGACGACTTCAAAGCTATGTTACCCCAGGCTGCAGACGCGATTCTCAATAACCACTACGTGGATGATTTTGTGCACTGTTTTGACACCCCGGAAGAAGCAAAGCGCATCACGAACGGAAGTCATTTGGGTTCATAGACAAGCTGGCTTCGAATTAAAGCGGTTTGTGTCAAACGTGAAGTGGGTCAGTGAGCAGCTCAACGGCGAGGACACCGTAGCTACAGAGTTCAGACTCGACAAGGATGATTTCCAGAAGGTTTTGGGCATGTATTGGGACACAATAAAAGATGAGGTGAAGTTCGCTCTATCGCTTGGTAGAATTAACAAAGCAATACTAAGTAGCAAAAGAAGACCTACCAAGCGCGAAGCTTTGAGTGTTGCGATGTCAGTGTTCGACCCTTTTGGCTTGGCATCCGAATTTACGCTGGTGGGAAAACTGATTCTACAAACAGCCTGGAAGAAAAAGGTGGCCTGGGACGAAGGCATTCCAGATGACGCATATGGAACATGGCTCAAGTGGCTGCAGGTGTTGAAAGAAATCGAAAATCTGAGTATGGCGCGTTGTTATCACGCACACTTTTACAGGTTCCAGTTGAGTTGCATGTTTTTGCAGACGCCAGCGAGACAGCTTATGCAGCGGTAGCGTATTGGAGGATTGTCGGAGATGCTGGTGCCATACGTCTGGCATTTGTTATGGGAAAAGCCAAGTGTGCTCCGTTGAAGCTCACAACAGTTCCGCGTTTAGAGTTGCAATCAGCCGTCCTCGCTGCACGTCTTCGTACCATGATCTTGCAAAATCATGATGTGAAAGTTAATAGAACTGTTATGTGGAGCGACTCGAAAACAACCCTTGCATGGATAAAGTCCGATCACCGGCGCTACAAGCCGTATGTTGCCCATCGGGTAAACGAAATTTTAGAAAACAGTGAATCCAGCGAGTGGAGGTGGTTGCCGAGTAGGAGTAATCCAGCTGACTTTGGTACGCGTATTCGAACTGATAATCGTAAATCCTTCTGGACGAGTGGACCCGACTTTCTACTGGATGACGAACGACTTTGGCCGACCGATGGGCCCGCTTCAGACACTCAGGAAGAGCTTCGTGCGAATTTTGTTTTCCACATACAGGTGGATCATAACCTTTTTGAAAGATTTTGGTGCTTCAATCGCCTAACTAGGGTTGTTGGATGGGTTCTTCGGTTCCGTGATAACAGCTGGATAAACGAAGTGGCCCGCATGGCTGAACTTACAACATGGCTGAACTTACAATTTGCCGAGCCGTACAGAAAATGGACTACCCTGAGGAGTATGAAGACCTGAGTATGGGAAAATCGCTTAAACGCGAAAGCAAATTATTGAATCTCACGCCGTATATGGACGAAAAGGGTGTCATCCGAGTAAAGGGTAGAATTGACCACGCAGAAGCTGTTCCAGAGGTGACACACAGACCATCATTTTGCCTCGCGCCCATTACGTCACTGATTTACTGGTTAGCTATTATCACCGGAAATGGAGGCACCAGAACGAAGGAACAATCGTAGCAGAAATTCGAAGGAAATTTTGGATACCATATTTGCGCGTCGCTGTACGTCGCGTCGAGCGGGCATGCCAACTATGTAAGAACAACCGCGCCAAACCTGACAACCCGATAATGGGCCAACTGCCTCTAGATAGGCTCACACCATTCGTACGGCCATTTTCGTATGTAGGGCTCGATTACATGGGACCATTTCTCGTCACCTCAGGACGGCGCACGGAGAAGCGCTGGATCGCTATCTTCACTTGCTTAACTACACGCGCAATACATATGGAAATCGCCAGAGACCTTAGCACCAACTCTTGCCTTCTTTGCATACGTAACTTTATGAGCCGAAGAGGAACGCCAGTGCGCATACGCTCAGATAACGGTACAAACTTCGTCGGTGCACAGAGGGAGCTGAAACAACAGAAATCCGATTTCGACTCGAAAAAGATTGCCGACACGCTCGCTAACGACCGCATAGAGTGGGTGTTTAACTGTCCGCTAAACCCCCATGCTGGCGGATGTTGGGAACGCTAAGTACGAAGCGTAAAACGCGCCATGGGACATGCGCTTCATCAAGAAAATCTTCAAGAGCATTGTCTTTACAGTTTGATGTGCGAGGCCGAAAACATGGCCAATTCGCGTCCGCTAACTCACATTCCCTTAGACTCGCCCACCGACTACCCTGTAACCCCTAATCACTTTCTTTTAGGTACCGCTAACTCGGAGCAAACGCCACACCCACGTCAAGAAGAGTACACAGCCACCAGGAAGCAATGGAGAAAGGCTCAGCAAGCGCAACACCGCTTTTGGAAGAAATGGCTTTCCGAGTACTTGCCAGACTTATGTCGCCGAACCAAGTGGTACCAGCCCGTGGAACTGTTGTGCGTAGGGGACGTCATCCTAATCGTCGATAGCAACCTTCACCGTTCCAAATGGCCTATGGGTAGAGTCACTCAAGTATATCCTGGCAAGGATGGACAAGTACGAAGTGCCGAAGTGCAAACCAAGAATCGAGTATTCAAACGACCTGCTTGCTTGTTAGCGAAGTTAGACGTTGGTGAATCTGCCTAGATTCACGGTGGCCGGGATGTTGCTGCAGACTTACGTTTTATGTTAGGTGTATGTGAACGTGTCTTAATGTTTGTCTTTGAGCCCTTCTGGCAACCCTTCTCTATCAAATAATCCCTATGTAAAACCATTCCAATTTTTCTAACTGTTGAATTCGATCGAAGATAGAGGCAAAAACCAACGTAAGTTTTTAAATCTTATTTTATTGTATAACCTTGTAAAATTTAAATAATTGTAGGAAATAAAAACGCATCTCTTATTGCACTTGTTATTTTAATCAACTGCGTCTTCTTGGAAGAGAAATATACAGAAAAGAGCGTTCTTTATTCCTTGCGCCTCCTCGCCAATTCAACAACGACAATACATTAGGATATATCTAAAACAGATTTATATGCACAAAAACCCGGTATGGGCTTATAATATTTCGATATATAAAGAAACTTTTTTGTATCGTAACCTTGTGGAATTTTACTTTAAAAAAAACCATTTCGTTAAAATTATAAACTTTTTAAAGGACAAAAAACTAATTATAGAAATCCACAGGTGCTCTGCAAAAAGCCTTGGATTATGTAAGTTATGAGTTTATGTGAATGATGATGCCGTGAAGATGGCGAGGATGCAATGATATTTACATGATTTGGTAATTTTTTTTTTTTGGCACAAAAATTACGTTAATGGGAGAGTAATGAGCGGAGAAGGGGGTGGGAGGGGTTTTCGAAGCGCAATGTTTTTGCGGGAGAGTGTTTCTCGGAGTTTCGATGACTGCGCTATTTGCAAGGTACCGTGTTATTTGATTTGAGTAATACCATGTACAGAATCTACACATTCGGGTGGTGCAGTATCGAAGGAAATTTAACGATGAGCTGTACGAGCTTTACGCAGACCCGACCATAGGGTTAGGTTAGGTTCAAGTGGCTGCCGCAGAGGCACACCTAGGCCAGTATTTAAAGGTCCGTTGTGATACCACCAACACTAGGAAAGTCAGTTCCGGGACCCTGCCATATGGAAAATCCCGGGATTAACGGAATTCTCCACATAGCTGAATCCCGGGACTGACTTTCCTATACCGACACCGTTACTCCTCCTCGAACCATTTAGATGACTTGATGAAGGCCATCAGGTCCTTTATGTCCAGCTCCGTGACCTGGCGTAGGCTAACCAAAAAGCGCATTCTCGCGCCACTTAAAGCCGGGCAGTTGCAGATGAGGTGCTCCACCGTTCCCTCCTCCTCATCATCCTTACAACGCCTACAGCATCGTCGGTAGGGCACACCAAGTCTTTCTGCGTGCCTACCAATGAGGCATTGCCCAGTTAATACGCCTATTAATATGGAGATTTCTCTTCTCCTTAGGGCATAAATTTGTCTTGATCTTTTATGATCCCATTTCGGCCAGGTTTCTTTGGATATCCGGCATCCTGGAGATTGCAGCCATCTTTCGTTGGCTTGGCGGAGTGTGTACTCCTTCAGCATAAGCTTGAATGTGGCAAACGGCATACCTAAGCGCTCTTTATCCCGAAGAACCTGCTTGGTCGTGCCCTGCCTCGCAAGTTCGTCTGCCCTACAATTTCCCTCAATGTCCCTATGCCCCGGGACCCATGTTATCGTTAACGCGATTCTGTTGGGCCATCTCTTGTAGAGATCGACGACAGCTGAGCGCCAGTTCAGAGTTGAACGAGTAAGAGCCACGGGATTTGATGGCCGCCTGGCTGTCGCTGAATATAATGTCGTGTCTGATAGTGTGTTGGCCTATCCAAGCCGCGGCGTCCATGATTGCTGAAACTTTAGCCTGGAAGACACTGCAGTGATCAGGTAGTCTGAAGGAGAGCTCAAGGTTCAGATCCTTTGAATAAACCCTTCCTCTAACTCTGCCGTCTAACTTCGAGCCATCAGTATAAATGGAAGTACCGCCATGAGTGGCGGGACTCCGATCCGTGCTCTCCCATTCTTCCCTGCTGGGAATGTTGATTTTAAAACCGCTATCTCCGACTGTTGTGGTCGCACAGCGAGGAAAGCTATAGGATCCCAAAATACAGGCATGTCCAGTAGTGCTTGCGCCCCAGCCGGACGTTTCCCTTAGACGCAGAGCCGATGCTGCTGCTACCCGGTGCCCTTCCAGATCGAGTGGCAAAATGCCAAGAATGGCCTGGAGTGCTTCATTGGGCGTTGTTCTTAACGCGCCGCTTATACAGATCATGCAAGATCTGTGTACTTTACCTAGCAGATTAAGGTTTGTTGCCTTGCTTGCTTGACCTGACCATAGTGCAGCGAATTAAAGCCCAAAGGCTTCGCTGGCTGAGTCATGTTATGGGAATGGACAAGGAGGCTCCAGCACAGAAGGTTTTCCTATCGACACCCGAATTCGGCAACATAGGAAGGGGGAGGCCTCGACTGAGATGGAAACGTCAAGTGGAGGATGACTTGAACTCCCTTGGGGTTTCCAATTGGCGTAAGTTATCGCTAAAAAGGAATGACTCGAAAAAGATTGCCGACACGCTCGCTAACGACCTCATAGAGTGGGTGTTTAACTGTCCGCTAAACCCCCATGCTGGCGGATGTTGGGAACGCTAAGTACGAAGCGTAAAACGCGCCATGGGACATGCGCTTCATCAAGAAAATCTTCAAGAGCATTGTCTTTACAGTTTGATGTGCGAGGCCGAAAACATGGCCAATTCGCGTCCGCTAACTCACATTCCCTTAGACTCGCCCACCGACTACCCTGTAACCCCTAATCACTTTCTTTTAGGTACCGCTAACTCGGAGCAAACGCCACACCCACGTCAAGAAGAGTACACAGCCACCAGGAAGCAATGGAGAAAGGCTCAGCAAGCGCAACACCGCTTTTGGAAGAAATGGCTTTCCGAGTACTTGCCAGACTTATGTCGCCGAACCAAGTGGTACCAGCCCGTGGAACTGTTGTGCGTAGGGGACGTCATCCTAATCGTCGATAGCAACCTTCACCGTTCCAAATGGCCTATGGGTAGAGTCACTCAAGTATATCCTGGCAAGGATGGACAAGTACGAAGTGCCGAAGTGCAAACCAAGAATCGAGTATTCAAACGACCTGCTTGCTTGTTAGCGAAGTTAGACGTTGGTGAATCTGCCTAGATTCACGGTGGCCGGGATGTTGCTGCAGACTTACGTTTTATGTTAGGTGTATGTGAACGTGTCTTAATGTTTGTCTTTGAGCCCTTCTGGCAACCCTTCTCTATCAAATAATCCCTATGTAAAACCATTCCAATTTTTCTAACTGTTGAATTCGATCGAAGATAGAGGCAAAAACCAACGTAAGTTTTTAAATCTTATTTTATTGTATAACCTTGTAAAATTTAAATAATTGTAGGAAATAAAAACGCATCTCTTATTGCACTTGTTATTTTAATCAACTGCGTCTTCTTGGAAGAGAAATATACAGAAAAGAGCGTTCTTTATTCCTTGCGCCTCCTCGCCAATTCAACAACGACAATACAATGCGGTATGGGCTTATAATATTTCGATATATAAAGAAACTTTTTTGTATCGTAGCCTTGTGGAATTTTACTTTTAAAAAAACCATTTCGTTAAAATTATAAACTTTTTAAAGGACAAAAAACTAATTATAGAAATCCACAGGTGCTCTGCAAAAAGCCTTGGATTATGTGAATTATGAGTTTATGTGAATGATGATGCCGTGAAGATGGCGAGGATGCAATGATATTTACATGATTTGGTAATTTTTTTTTTTTGGCACAAAAATTACGTTAATGGGAGAGTAATGAGCGGAGAAGGGGGTGGGAGGGGTTTTCGAAGCGCAATGTTTTTGCGGGAGAGTGTTTCTCGGAGTTTCGATGACTGCGCTATTTGCAAGGTACCGTGTTTGGGAATATAAACATTTGATTTGAGTAATACCATGTACAGAATCTACACATTCGGGTGGTGCAGTATCGAAGGAAATTTAACGATGAGCTGTACGAGCTTTACGCAGACCCGACCATAGGGTTAGGTTAGGTTCAAGTGGCTGCCGCAGAGGCACACCTAGGCCAGTATTTAAAGGTCCGTTGTGATACCACCAACACTAGGAAAGTCAGTTCCGGGACCCTGCCATATGGAAAATCCCGGGATTAACGGAATTCTCCACATAGCTGAATCCCGGGACTGACTTTCCTATACCGACACCGTTACTCCTCCTCGAACCATTTAGATGACTTGATGAAGGCCATCAGGTCCTTTATGTCCAGCTCCGTGACCTGGCGTAGGCTAACCAAAAAGCGCATTCTCGCGCCACTTAAAGCCGGGCAGTTGCAGATGAGGTGCTCCACCGTTCCCTCCTCCTCATCATCCTTACAACGCCTACAGCATCGTCGGTAGGGCACACCAAGTCTTTCTGCGTGCCTACCAATGAGGCATTGCCCAGTTAATACGCCTATTAATATGGAGATTTCTCTTCTCCTTAGGGCATAAATTTGTCTTGATCTTTTATGATCCCATTTCGGCCAGGTTTCTTTGGATATCCGGCATCCTGGAGATTGCAGCCATCTTTCGTTGGCTTGGCGGAGTGTGTACTCCTTCAGCATAAGCTTGAATGTGGCAAACGGCATACCTAAGCGCTCTTTATCCCGAAGAACCTGCTTGGTCGTGCCCTGCCTCGCAAGTTCGTCTGCCCTACAATTTCCCTCAATGTCCCTATGCCCCGGGACCCATGTTATCGTTAACGCGATTCTGTTGGGCCATCTCTTGTAGAGATCGACGACAGCTGAGCGTCAGTTCAGAGTTGAACGAGTAAGAGCCACGGGATTTGATGGCCGCCTGGCTGTCGCTGAATATAATGTCGTGTCTGATAGTGTGTTGGCCTATCCAAGCCGCGGCGTCCATGATTGCTGAAACTTTAGCCTGGAAGACACTGCAGTGATCAGGTAGTCTGAAGGAGAGCTCAAGGTTCAGATCCTTTGAATAAACCCTTCCTCTAACTCTGCCGTCTAACTTCGAGCCATCAGTATAAATGGAAGTACCGCCATGAGTGGCGGGACTCCGATCCGTGCTCTCCCATTCTTCCCTGCTGGGAATGTTGATTTTAAAACCGCTATCTCCGACTGTTGTGGTCGCACAGCGAGGAAAGCTATAGGATCCCAAAATACAGGCATGTCCAGTAGTGCTTGCGCCCCAGCCGGACGTTTCCCTTAGACGCAGAGCCGATGCTGCTGCTACCCGGTGCCCTTCCAGATCGAGTGGCAAAATGCCAAGAATGGCCTGGAGTGCTTCGTTGGGCGTTGTTGTAAGATCTGTGTACTTTACCTAGCAGATTAAGGTTTGTTGCCTTGCTTGCTTGACCTGACCATAGTGCAGCGAATTAAAGCCCAAAGGCTTCGCTGGCTGAGTCATGTTATGGGAATGGACAAGGAGGCTCCAGCACAGAAGGTTTTCCTATCGACACCCGAATTCGGCAACATAGGAAGGGGGAGGCCTCGACTGAGATGGAAACGTCAAGTGGAGGATGACTTGAACTCCCTTGGGGTTTCCAATTGGCGTAAGTTATCGCTAAAAAGGAATGACTGGCGGGCTTTCATACGAAACGGCCAAAATCGCCTAGGCGGTTAAGCATCAATAAATGACGCAAGCCAAGATTAGATTACTATATTTAAATGTTTTTTCTTTTAAACAATTTTTGTATAGCTATTTTTTGAAAATTACAATTCTGGTGTTGCAATCAAAATTTTTAATTCTATATAACTAACTTCACTTTTTAGTTTGAAAAATACAATTTCTGCTTAGAAAATATACTTTACCAATATGATTTGTGCTGAATGAGCACTGACAAACACAAAAAAGGTGTTTCCTTTGGGGTGAATAAGTGGTGGCGGGCAATATCATGTAAATTTTCACAGCTATTTTGTGTGTGTGACGTTTTGATTTTAATTTTTATACCTTTCATGAACATTAAATGGTATTATAACTTTGGTCCGATGTTTGTAAATATGAGAAGAAGAAGAGATAGACCCATCAATAAGTATACAGAAATGATCAGGATGACGAGATGAGTTGATTTAGCCATGTCCGTCTGTCCGTCTGTCTGTTTGAACGCAAACTAGTCCCTCAATTTTTGAGATATCTGGCTGAAATTTTGTATGTGGCCACCATTTTGTAATATAGGAATCATTTGTCGGAA
This sequence comes from Campiglossa producta, assembly GCA_964058755.1. Lineage (NCBI taxonomy): Eukaryota > Metazoa > Arthropoda > Insecta > Diptera > Tephritidae > Campiglossa > Campiglossa producta. The sequence continues at coordinate 101,149,900 of CAXKVI010000002.1, read as the reverse complement.
CTGACAAGATCGGACCAGTATAACATATAGCCCCCATACAACCGATTGTTCAGATATAAGGTTTTTTGGCCAAAACTTCCGCAATTAAAAAGTTAGGAACGTAAAATTTTGCAACTCGAGTAATTTCTATTTATGTAGTGTATATAGTGAAAATCAACGAGATCGGGCAAATGTAACATATAGCCCCCATACAACCGATTGTTCAGATATAAGAATTTTTGGCCAAAACTTCTGCAATTAAAAAGTTAGGAACGTAAAATTTTGCAACTCGAGTACTTTCTATTTATGTAGTGTATATAGTGAAAATCAACAAGATCGGGCAAATGTAACATATAGCCCCCATACAACCGATTGTTCAGATATAAGTTTTTTTGGCCAAAACTTCTGCAATTAAAAAGCTAGGACCGTAAAATTTTGCAACTCGAGTACTTTCTATTTACGTAGTGTATACAGTGAAAATCAACAAGATCGGGCAAATGTAACATATAGCCCCCATACAACCGATTGTTCAGATATACGGTTTTTTGACCATAACTTCTGCAATTAAAAAGTTAGGAACGTAAAATTTTGCAACTCGAGTACTTTTTATTTATGTAGTGTATATAGTGAAAATTAACAAGATCGAGCAAATGTAACATATAGCCCCCATACAACCGATTGTTCAGATATAAGGTTTCTTGGCCAAAACTTCTGCAATTAAAAAGTTAGGAACGTAAAATTTTGCATCTCGAGTACTTTCTATTTATGTAGTGTATATAGTGAAAATCAAAAAGATCGGGCAAATGTAACATATAGCCCCCATACAACCGATTGTTCAGATATAAGGTTTTTTGGCCAAAACTTCTGCAATTAAAAAGTTAGGAACATAAAATTTTGCAACTTGAGTTACTTTCAATTTATGTAGTGTGTAGAGGAAAATCAAGATGATCGGGTAAATATAACATATAGCCCCATACAACCGGTTGTTCCGATATAAGGTTTTTTGGCCAATACTTCCGCATTTAAAAAGTTAGGAACGTAAAATATTGCACCTTTAGTACTTTCTACATATGTAATGTGTATAGTGTAAGTTAGTACAATTGAACACGTATAATATATAGCCTCCATACAATCGATTGTTCCGATAACTCGGATCCTATTATTTTGTAAGTTTTTTTAAATTATAACAAAGATGTGTAATGTGTATAGTAAATATAGTTAAATTGACACAGGCTGTACTGGGGATCGAACAGTGAAAATCGTGACGCTTATTCATGAAAGGTATATAGCCTTCGGCACAGCCGAAGACAACTTTCCTTACTTGTTTAAATGGCATTTGTAAACAATACTTTTAAAATGTTTTTCGAATATTTTATTTTGTGTCACTTTAAAATATTCATGCTCTTGTTGAAATACCCTTTACACCAAAACTCACTGAAAAAAAGTCAGTGAAAATTTTTGACAAGCTGTGTAAATTATTTTGATAGAAAAAACTCGCACTCATTGTTACTGAATTGCAATGTTAGAGTGTACACAATTTTCAGTGTACCTTTGAAAACCCATCGTTAGGGAATCCAGGCCCTGAAGGCCTTCATCAAGTCATCTAATTGGTTCGAGGAGTAACGGTGTCGGTTTAGGAGTATCAGTCCCGGGATTCTGATATGTGGAGCATCCTGACGACACAGGGATTTTCCATATGGCCGATTCCCGGAAGTGACACTTTGGTCAGTGTTGATTTTAAAATCACTTTACGGTGTGGTGGGAGTGTAATGGGGTGTGGTTGCTGAGTGACCGCGCTCAATCCCGACTCTTGCGTCCTCGTTCGTGCACTCTGGGCAACGTTGAGCTACCTAGGCTCGCGGCAGAAAGAGAGGGAGCCCCGGGGGGGCCACTCTGACATACTTGGTTTAAGGGCTCACCGGGGTCTTTTTTTCGCAGCGTCTGTACACCAAGAGGTGCGGCTGTAAGCGGGCGTCTGTCTTGAAGCAAGCGGCTCGCTATATAAATGTGCAAAACTTTTCCCTCCCAATCCAGGGTGTTATGCGATACCGTGCCCATTGGACGTTTGCAGCCGGGAGGCAAATCGTGGCTGTAGTCGAACGGAGCCTCACTGATACCGGGCCGCCTCAGGGAGTAACTATGGTCTTACCGCGGTATGGGGCTCTGCCGCGGCGGACGACACACTTCCCCTTACACTACCCTTGACCCTAAGCTGGCCTTGTCCGGCGAGGGGTCGTACGAACAAGATGAAGAACACACAAAATACAAAGCAATTAACAACTTCGTTTACTCCGCAGCAGAGAAGAACTATGCTGGAGCAAGCGAAAACACAACGCCGGAGGACAAACTCCGCCTCAAAGTTAACTGGGAGGCCGACAACGATGGAAACTACGGGTCAGTCATCCCCCAAACTGCTATCAAGTAAGAGTGACTTGATGGGAGCAAGCAACAGTGCGGCTGCCTACGCAGTCAAGCAGAAAACGGCGGAAGCTAAGCTTCCATCAAGCGCTGGTACGAAACCCAATCTCTTCACATCTGGGGCAATGGTCTCACGACCTGGTTTCAGAGTTTCGAAAGAGAAGGACGACGCCGTAAAGGGAGAGACCGCGATGGCAACTACGAGTCTGAATCCCCCCAAAGAGGCATCTCCCCGACGCTTTGCGTACTGGGATAAAAGAAAGGCCGCAAGGATCCTTAAAAGATATGAGGGAGCATCGCAGGAGAAGCTGTCGCCGGAAGAAAGGAAGATGGTGGAGGAAGCGAAAGCTCTGATACCAAATTTCCAGAGGCCCTATGTGCCTAAGAGGGTGAACGGTAATCCCTTCAAACGCCAGAGATCGGACGGAGAGGTAGACCCCCATCCGAAGCGGCATCAGGTCAACCCCGTAGTGGGAAAACTCAGCTTTGCTGAAGTAACCAAGGACAGAATCCTTATAGGTTTCATTGACCGAGGTAACGACCGTTGGTCCATCCCCAAAGACCAGTGGCTGTATGTCCGGAATGAAATGGGCAGGGCCCTCCTCCACTTAATGCGTGAGTCTCCGGGTAGTCCGCCGCGAGGTACTGACGCGGGCTGGCACCAAGGTCAGATCAAAATATTCGCGTGCGAGGATGCAAGAACTGTCGCACTGTATAAGGCAGCAGTTGCAAGACTGGGTGAAGTCTATCCAGGGGCAAGACTAGATGTCGTCGACTGGAAGGACATTCCTGCTCGGCCAAGGGCAAGGGCATGGATTCCTGCCGTCCCTGCAGAACCCGAGAATATTCTTGAGATGCTGCAGGTCTGGAATCCGTCTCTCCCGACGCAGGATTGGGGCGTCAATCTGGTCGATGATGTGGTTGGGCCCAATAGACAGGTGGTTATCACTCTGAATAAGGAGGCGCTCGAGCCCCTTAAACGGTGCAACGGACGAGTGCATTACGGCTTGGGTCAGATCGTGATCCACGTATACCGTGGCGATGCACAGCGCGCTGCTATTCCGGACGCTCCGGAGGACTCGGAGATCGAGGCATCGGAAGGGAAAGCAGAGGAGTCCGACGCGGAAAGTATGTTATCCGCCACGTCAAATTGCGATGGTGCTGCGAACAACTCGGCGATAGAAGAAAGCCTGCTTGACGAAGAAGGCCTCGACGTCACTATCGTGGCTAAACCTGAGCACACTAACGTTGATGCTGCTTCAGACAGCAGGGTTCCCGCCACGCCAAATCGTGCAGGTGCTCTGAACAACTCCTCGTTGAGAGACAGCCCCCGGAACAGGCCAGACCTCGACGACACGCTGGCGGCAGGGATGTCTGAGCTCTCTCATGTTGGTGGTGCTTCAGATAAATCTGCACAAATCTAAAGCAGCCTCGGCTGTTTTAAGCAGTCGTCTTTCTAAAGGCGACGTAGACGTGGTCCTTATCCAAGAGCCCTGGGTCAATAGCTCTAGGATCTGTGGATTGGGGACTAAGGGGTACAAGCTCATCCAAGCCAATGATGAGGGCAAGGTCAGAACCTGTATTTTGGTAAAGTCTGAGCTAAACACCTTTCTATTACCCAACTACTCAAATGGTGACGTTACAGCTGCCAGCTTAACAGTCGGCAGCACCAGCCTAACGATGGCGTCGGTCTATATGCCCTATGACGCCGAAGAACCTCCTCCACAAAAGGAGGTGAAAGATCTGGTGGATAATTTCTGTACGGGCCATCTTATTATTGGAGCTGACGCTAATGCTCATCACGTCCAGTGGGGAAGCTCCGATATTAACGCTAGGGGCGAGTCTCTGTTTGACTACCTACTAACAACTAACCTGGTGGTTTGTAACGTGGGTAACGAGCCTACTTTTATAACTAAAGCTCGTAGGGAGGTTATAGACCTCACTGTTTGTAGCGAAGGTGCTTATGAGTGGGTCAGAAAATGGCGTGTTCTTGATGAGCATTCATTTTCTGACCATCGGTACATAGAAATTGTGTTGGACTTTATTGTTGAGCAGCCAGTCATGAAACGAAATCCACGCAACACTAACTGGCAGCTACATAACCAAATATTAGCTAGGGACCTACCAGTATTACCTCCACAAGCCCCCTCATCAGTGGGAGAACTGGATGATCTGGTAACGACCTTTACAACGGCGCTCTCAAATGCCCTAGAGCAGGCTTGTCCAGTACCAAAACCACGCGGCAAACATAGACCCCACTGGTGGTCTTACGACCTGGATTCGTTCCGTATATCATGCAGGAAGCAATTTAACAAGGCCAAGAGCATCGGTACGGAGCCTGAATGGCTCGAATATAAAGCTAAACTGAGGGCCTATAAAAAGGCTCTAAGGCAAGCGAAGAGAACTTCGTGGAGAAATTTCTGCACCGGGGTCGAAAAAGTCGATGATACAGCGAGACTTAGACGAGTGCTATCAAAAACTCAAACAGCCATTAGCTATTTACGGAAGCCTGACGGATCTTGGACCAGCACGGAAGGGGAAACCCTGGAGCTGCTCCTGAACACACACTTTCCGGGGAACTTGTATGATGCACCTGTAGCATCTGCAACAAACCTGGCGGTAAACATACCCATTACGGAGGAAAGGGTAAGGTGGGCAATCAAAAGCTTTGAGCCGTTCAAGGCAGCCGGGCCAGACGGGATTTTCCCCGCACAACTTATAAACACGCTGGAAATATCAGCTAAATGGCTGGTAGTTCTCTATTCAGCCTGCCTGGCTCTTAATTACATTCCGTGCTCCTGGAGAAGCGCCACGGTAGTCTTTATTCCAAAGGCTGGGAAGGCCTCACACTATGAGCCTAAAGACTACAGACCGATCAGTCTCTCGTCTTTTGCACTTAAAACCTTCGAGAGGATAATTAGCGATTATCTCTCCTCTACTATTGATAGCAACCTTATTTCTAGCTATCAACATGCATACACCAAAGGTAAATCAACGGAAACTGCGCTCCACAGCCTAGTCTCTATTGTTGAAAAATCATTGCACGAAAAGGAGTACTGTCTCGTGGCCTTTCTGGACATCGAAGGGGCTTTCAACAATATAAGGCCGGAGGCTATTAACACTGCTTTAACAAACCTGGGCATAAATAGGTCTCTTATTGGACTAATTGATCAACTACTAAAGGGAAGGAAAATAGTTTCTTCACTGGGAACAGTTGATCTTTCACGCTATGTCACAAGAGGAACGCCTCAGGGTGGTGTTCTCTCCCCGCTCCTATGGAACCTCACCGTAAACTCGCTGCTACGAGACACAAGGTGGGGGGGCGGGAAGATAGTGGCATATGCAGACGATTTAGCTATTGCATATAGGGGCAAATTCCCACAAACCCTGTGTGACTTGATGCAAGTAGCACTGCGAGAAGTTTCTTCATGGTCCTCTCGCTGCGGACTTAGCATCAACCCGGGAAAGGTGGAGCTTGTCCTTTATACCAGGCGGTACAAGATACCACCGCTGAACCTACCAGAACTAGATGGCGTGCGCCTGAACTTAGCTGATAAAGCCAAATTCCTAGGCACAGTTCTAGATAGAAAGCTTAACTGGAAGGAGAATGTCATCCAGCGCCAGAGGAAAGCGTGCATTGCACTTTACACGTGTAAAAGAGCCATTGGCAAAAAATGGGGGCTCAGCCCCAAAATTTGCAGATGGATCTACACTGCGATAATCCAGCCAATTATGCTGTATGGAGTCGTGGTATGGTGGCCTGCGCTAGGAAAGGCAACAAACCTAAATCTGTTAGGAAAAGTCCACAGATCGAGCATGATCTGTATAAGCGGGGCGTTAAGAACAACGCCCAATGAAGCTCTCCAGGCCATTCTTGGCTTTTTGCCACTCGATCTGGAAGGGTACCGGGCAGCAGCGGCATCGGCTCTGCGTCTAAGGGAAACGTCCGTCTGGGGCGCAAGCACTATTGGACACTCCTGTATTCTAAGATCTTACAGCTTTCTCCCTCTGAGCACAGATCGGTGTGCGACCACAACAGTCGGAGATTGTTGTTTTAGAATAAACATTCCCAGCAGGGAAGACTGGGAGAACATAGATCGGTGTCCCGCTACTAATGGCGGCACTTTTATATACACCGACGGCTCGAAGTTAGACGGCAGAGTCGGAGGAGGGGTTTACTCAAGGGATTTGGACCTAGAACTCTCCTTTAGACTACCTGATCACTGCAGCGTCTTCCAGGCTGAAGTTTCTGCAATCATGGACGCCGTGACTTGGATAGGTAAACGCACCATCGGACAGGATATCTGTATTTTCAGCGACAGCCAAGCGGCCATCAAATCCCTTGGCTCTTACTCGTTCAACTCTGAACTGACGCTCAGCTGTCGTCGATCTCTTCAAGAGATGGCCCAACAGAACCGCGTGAACCTCACATGGGTCCCGGGACACAGGGACATTGAGGGAAACTGTAGGGCAGACGAACTTGCCAGGCAGGGCACGACCAAGCAGATTCTTCAAGATAAAGAGCGCATAGGTATGCCGTTTGCCACGTGCAAGCTAATGCTGAAGGAGCATACACTCCGCGAAGCCAACGAAAGATGGCTACAAGCCCCAGGGTGCCGGATATCCAAGCAAACCTGGCCAAAATGCGATCTTAAAAGATCTAGACACATATACGCCCTAAAAAGGAAGGAAATCTCCATATTAATAGGTATTTTAACCGGGCACTGCCTTATTGGTAGGCACGCAGCAAGGCTAGGCGTTCCCTACCGACGATGCTGCAGGAGTTGCAAAGATGATGAGGAAGAGGAAACGGTGGAGCATCTCATCTGCAACTGCCCGGCCTTAAGCGGAGCGAGAAGGCGCTCTCTGGGAGTTCCCTTCCTGGTTAGCTTAAGCCAGGTCGCGGAGCTAGACATAAAGGACTTGATGGCCTTCATCAAGTTATCAAAATGGTTCGAGGAGGGGTAGCGGTGTCGGTTAGGAGTGTCAGTCCCGGGTTTCGGCTATATGGAGAGTCCCAACAGCACTGGGATTTTCCATATGGCCGGGCCCCGGGACTGACTTTCCTAGTGTTTGGTGGTATCACAACGGGCCTTTTATTACTGGCCTAGGTGTGCCTTTGCGGCAGCCACTTCTACCTACCTACCTACCTACGGTGTGGTGAGTGATAAACACATGACGACTTCGACCGTCAGTTCGGTCGTACCGGCGTATGTGATTACCTCCACTAGTTCTGAGACCCGAGTGTGGCTCAGTGGGGGCAATTAAATGACATGATCTAGAAATACGAGGGGTAGGCAATGATCACTGTGGGGGTAAGAAACCGATGCATTTGCCTAGGTGATAGTAGGCTGGGTGGCCTGAGTCGCCAGTCTCCAGAGAGTAACGGATGCAGTTCTTTTGGAGACGAGGTAGAACCCACCCACGTTGTGGGCTGCACAGCTTGGCAACATGCCAGAAAAAACGTATCAATCCATACATTTCTCTTTGCTAGCTCTGAGCATATGTGCAAGGGGCAATGCTCATGAAATCAATGCTATAAGCCACTTTGTGAGGTATAGGGCATTGTGGATAATACCAAGTGTAAACTCTTATTTTGACAGCACAAATCAATGTCAAAAATTGTTGTTGGAACACGAATCAATGTCAAAAATTGATTTACGTTTCCGGGTGGCTATTGCTATTTTCGTTGCACTCGGCTGAACAGGGTTTTGTGCAGGACCGTAAATCGGTGAGACAGGGTTCTTGTTTGCACAAAATGCTACTGTGTTGCACAACATTTTTTAAGGAGGAGTTGTTAACAGTTCAAAATGTAAAATAAACTTTATAAATTATAGGTAAACTTTATTATTTTCATAATACGCGGTTCTGTTGGGCCATCTCCTGAAGAGATCGACGACAGCTGAACGTCAGTGCAGAGTTGAACGTGTATGAGCCAAGGGTATTGATGGCCGCTTGGCTATCGCTGAAAATAGCGATATCTTCTCCGATAACACGTTTGCTTATCCAGGCCGCGGCGTCCAGGATTGCCGAGACTTCCGCCTGGAAGACGCTACAATGATCAGGTAGCCTGAAGGAGAGCTCAAGGTCCAAATCCCTTGAATAAACCCCTCCTCCAACTCTGCCGTCCAACTTCGAGCCGTCGGTGTATATGGAAGTGCCACCATTTGTTTCGGGACTCCAATCCGTCCTCTCCCAGTCTTCTCTGCTGGGAATGTTTATTTTAAAACAGCTATCCCCGACTGTAGTGGTCGCACAACGATCTGTGCTTGGAGGGAGAAATCTGTAAGATTCCGGAATACTGGAGTGTCCAATAGTACCCGCACCGCAACTGGAGGTTTCCCTTAGGCGCAGAGCTGATGCCGCCGCTGACGGAAACCCTTCTAGATCAAGTGGCAAAATGCCCAGAATGACCTGGAGGGCTTCGTTGGGCGTTGTCCTTAGCGCAACGCTTATACAGATCATATTGGATATATGGACTTTCCGCAACAGATTCAGGTATGTTGCGTGGCTCAGCGCTGGCCACCATACGATGACTCCATACAGCATGATTGGGCGACTGATCGCCGTGTAGATCCAACTGCATACTCTAGGGCTGAGCCCCCGTTTTTTGCCAATGGCTCTTTTGCATGTGTAAAGAGCGATGCAAGCTTTATTCTGGCGCTGAAGAACATTCTCCTTCCAATTCAATTTCAACCATTATTTTCCATCTTTTTTATAAATTTGGAAAACAAGTATACCTTTGTGTGCTACTAATTTTTTTATAGGCATTCGAATGCAACTCAGCGCTAAATAGATGGCTCCTACACCAAAAAGCAAGGTATTAAACTCATTTTGGTATTTTGACGGCTATGCAGAAGTGTTTATACTTGTACTGATACACTGACACATGTTGGGAAAAAGATTTTCCCTGGGAGTTCGGAATTGGGAGAATTTAGTTTTGGGAGAAACAAATTTTTGGGTGATGAACTCCCATGGGAATATTAAGGATTGGGCTGTAATGTTTGAATGAATGTTCATAGAGAACAAAATGTTTTTTAGTTTTGTTTTTTTATTTTGGATGTAAATTTCAAAAAATGTATTTTGCAGTTTTCAAAGTGAACTCAACTTTTGGATTTTGTTTTGAATTGAACTATGAAAGTAATAGACAAACCGAAATAGTACTGTACAATAAAGTTTATTTTCGTACACTGGTGTCAAGTGTTGCCTCAAATGAATAGTAAATACTAAAGACCCTCATACAGTTCTGTGTGAACGTGAGCGTGAATGAGTGGAGACTTTCTATTGCGTACGCAAAGGAAAAGAATTCCAAATCAATTCTTTTGTGCGTTCACGCACATCTGTCAAATGACTTCAACTCTCCAAAAAATGTAAAAAAAATCACAGTTTGGCGTGGTAGTTACCAAATTTCAACACTCACTTGCGAAGGGTTTGTGTCACTTTGCGTTCGCACACAATTCACCGCGAGATAGTAAAATAAGCATTTCAAAGCATATTTAACACTTTCGCCTAAGTTTAAATGCAGTAATATCAAAGATATTTTAGTTGTTTATCCACTTACGGATGATTTTTTTTGGAAAAGTGGAGTAATATCAACATATTACACAAAAGAAAATTGTTCACGCTCACCCACGTTCACGCTACAAAATAGGTGTAAATAGGGTTTGAGGCCGTGTGCCAATTGGTTTAAAAGAGAGTTACCATAGGTCAAATTTTGACAATCAATAATGTGAGCACAGGGATGCATGTGCTGTTGACATTCATATTATTTCACATAAATTTATGTTCACACGCGTTATTAACCCCAAATCAGGGATAGCCAGCGCTTTCAGCCTACTGAGCGCTACGACAACAACGTCATATTTTCTACAACAACATCGTTCCTGGAATCACAAAAAAATTGCTCGAAAGAATTATTATTCCAATGCTCTAAAAATTCACAGCAACTGGTATGCAATGCAATTAAAAAAAAAACACAAATACGAATGAACATACATATTGTGGCGAAAGTTCTCAAGAACCGCTCATCTCCCAACTCCAGCGTATTTCCACCACTAGCGCCACTACGCCAACTACAGTTGTTTAGGTACATGACGCGAGAGCGAGAGAGTGCGAATGTGACACAAAGAGGAGATGACGATAGATAAACGTTTCGAGAACACTGTTGCACGAATAACTCAGAAATGTGTAGACATTTCTAGGTTATGAAGCTGCTGTCTGGTAGGCTATATAAACCGCGCAAAGACAACGCACTTCAATCAGTTTATTTTGAAGTGTTGTACAGTGAAGTACTGAACAGTGAATTAACCCGCGATATTGTACTACGGTTTTTAGTAGTGAATAAAGTGTAGTATTTATTAAGCAGAATCTGAGTGTTTTATTTAACGTACAGTGATCGAACTCAGGGAAAATAGTCGAGGAATCATCGAATTCGTCACAATTGGTGTCAGAAGCGGTATTGTTAAATACATTCAAGGACATTGAAAAGGATAACAAGGACATTGAAAAGGATAACAAGGACATTGTAAAGGCAACAAGGACATTGTAAAGGCAACAAGGACATTGCAAGGATAACAAGGACATTGTAAAGGTAACAAGGACATTGCAAAGATAACAAGGACATGCCAAAGTTGCATGAGTTGAAGATCCAGCTGCTCAAAAATTAGTTGGAACGACGTGGATTGGCAGCAACGGGCAATAAAGCAGAGCTACAATCACGGTTGCGAGAGGCTATGGAAGCAAAGGGAATCTACGTTGATGATCATGTTTTTCAGCTTTCGGAAGAGGGAGCGACTAAAATAGAAGAGCAAATTTACTCTCCGGATTCAGTGGTAAATGTGGACACAAACTCTTTAATGGCTGCCTTGGCTCAGATATCATCTCAGTTGGAAGAACAAGAGACACGCATTACGTCTCGGTTGGAAGAGCAGGAGACACGAATGCCGTCGCAAATTTCGGCACAGGCATCATCACAGATCTCCTCCCAATTGGAAGAACACAAGGCTTATATGTCATCTCAGCTGAAGGCACAGGAGGAACGTATGTCAGCACAGCTAAAAATGCAGGACAGAAATGCAGGTGGATGCGTTAAGAAGTCGTATGCAGGAGTTGCAGCAGCATCGTCCAAGTGTTTCAGCAAGCACTCCCAAGGTAAAAAACCCATCCTTTGACGGTTCTGTTCCTTTCCAGGTGTTTAAGTTACAATTTGAGAAGACAGCAGCTGTGAACAACTGGGGCGCTGAAGACAAAGTCGCTGCTTTATTTATGGCAAGACCTGCAGCCGAAATCTTGCAAACTATTCCGGATGCTGAAAGTGCTATGAAGTGTTGAAAGACGTTATGGTAGCGAGCAACGGAAGCAGATTTACAAGATAGAGCTACAAAATCGATTCCAGAAACCCAATGAGACTTTACAAGAATTTGCTTCGGACATCGAGAGGTTAGCACATCTAGCAAACGCGAATGCACCAGTAGCGTACTCGGAGAGGGTAAAGATACAAATGGCATACGTGATGTGGAGACGAAGCGGGCCACCTATGCAAATCCAAAGAGATCATTTGCGGAGACGGTATCACATGCTCTAACTCAAGAAACAGCATCCCTTTTGTGCAAACCAGCGTACAAAGCTCATCGTGTGGAAGTAGAACGCCTAGAATGGGTGGACGCAATCCTAGAAGCATTGAACGGAAAGCAACAGAAAAATGAAGCTGCCATTAAATGCTTCAAGTGCGGAAAATCTGGTCACATTGCACGTTATTGCGGATCGGGAACCAATAATTCTGGCAATGCAGGTGGGCGTAAGCGCAAAGCTGAAGGAGATGAGCAAGTCTCCCAACCCAAGCAACCGTTAAACTAAAGAGAGTCAGCCGCAAGGGGCATAGGCTGACTCCCGCAATTGGATGCCCCATAATTTCGGTCTCACAGATCGGAAGGAAGTCGAGTAATGTTACTGTTGGAGGACTCGTGGACGGAAAGGAGCGTTTACTGACTGTTATACGGGCGCATCCCATTCCATCATTCGATCTGATTTAGTCAACAAAGAAGTGAGGCCATTACATGGAGCAAAGTTGCGTACGACGACTGGTGAGGGCACCCAAGTCTAAGGAGAAGTAACATGTGAAATCGCAATTGGGAATGTCACCGTACTGCACAATTTTATAGTGGCAGATATTGTTGATGAGATCATAGTTGGTGTGGATTTCTTAAGCGACCAAGGCATCAGCATCGACATGCAAAACAGGACTATGAGCTATAAGAACATGGATGTGCCACTCAATTTTGGTTACGAGAACAAGTACATCAGTAAGCGGGTCCTCGTGGAAGATAGCCAACAAATTCCACCGAAGTCGGAGGCGATTGTTTGGGCAAGGATTGATGGAGACTATGGGACAAACAAATTGTGGGTTGTCGAGGCAGCAAACAAATCAAATACGGATATATTAGTAGGAAAAACACTGGCTATGACAAAACCAGATGAATGTATACCGGTAAGAGTACTAAATGAGTTCCGATCGCCGATCAAGCTTTCCAAAGGAGCTATATTGGGACAATGTCAGGAGGTGGAGGTAGTTATAAATTGTGGACAGCTCCAGGAAAATGTTCCTACCAGCAGCATTAATCTTTCAGATGATATCACGGCGTAGACGCAAGAGCTCCAGAAGAAGACCACCAGAATAAGGCGAAACAACTTCTACTAAAGTACTCTAGAATATTTCACAAGGATGGTTCTAGACCAGGTCGAACCAATTTAGCAAAGCATCAAATTGATACCGGCGATGCGAGGCCAATCCGCCAAGCTTCTCGAAGTGTTCCATTGGCCAAACGCCAAGTGGTATGCGAAATTATACAGGAAATGAGTGAGAGTGGGGTGATCGAACCATCAGCTAGTCCACGGAGCTCACCGGTAGTGTTAGTAAAGAAAAAGGATGGAAAAATGCGATTCTGTTTGGGCTACCGGAAATTGAACGACGTAACGAAAAAGGACAGCTACCCATTACCCAGAATTGACGGTACTCTGGACTCACTATCTGGTACGAAATGGTTCTCTACACTGGACTTGTAAAGCGGCTATTGGCAAGTGGAGGTTAAAGATGAGGATAAGGAAAAAACAGCCTTCAGCGTTGGAGAGGGGCTGTGGCAATTTACGGTAATGCCCTTTGGACTATGTAACGCTCCAGCTACTTTTGAGAGACTCATGGATCAAGGATTGAAAGGACTGCATTGGAAAACATGTTTGGTGTACCTGGACGACATCATCTTGTTGGGAAAAAGCTTTGAGGAATACCTTAAGAACTTAGAGGAAGTTTTCCAAAGGATAGCTGGCGCCGGCCTGAAATTAAGTCCCAAGAAGTGTGCATTGTTCAAGAAGGAAGTAAGTTACTTGGGTCACAAGGTTACTACGGAGGGAATTTGCACGGCTAAAGAGGAGATCGAAGCAGTTAAGGTTTGGCCAAGACCCAACGATTTGCATGAGTTACGAAGTTTCCTTGGACTGTGCACGTATTATCGCCGATTTGTACCGAATTTCGCCAGCGTAGCCAGTAGCCTTCATGAGTTGACGAGAAAGAATATGTCATTTAATTGGAAGAAGGAACATGAAGTGGCTTTCCAAACCTTGAAAGTACGGCTGTGCACTGCCCCAATGTTAGCGTATCCAATCCCAGGCTCAACATTTATTTTGGATACAGACGCGAGCGGTTATGCGATTGGAGGAGTTTTGTCACAGATTGTCGATGGGCAGGAGAAGGTAGTGGCGTACTATAGCCGAACAATTTGGAAGCCCGAAAGGAACTATTGTGTAACACGGAGAGAACTACTGGCATTGGTGGAGTGCATCAAGCATTTCCACAAGTATCTACGGACAGCGAATCCACGTCAGAACAGACCATGTAGCGGTGAAATGGCTCTTGCAGTTCCGTAATCCGGAAGGTCAATTGGCACGGTGGATAGAGCGACTACAAAATTATGACTTTTCCATAGAGCATCGCAAAGGCAGCAACCACGGTAATGCTGATGCAATGTCCCGGCGACCATGTAACCTGGAATGCAAGCATTGTTCGAAAGCTGAGGCCAAGGGAGATGTCATAGATGTACGACTGATGCACTCGGAAGCTGGTAGTTGTCCCAAGGAAGAAAATCTCTGATGTTTTGAACGAGCTACATAATGGTCCAAGTGGAGGTCATCTAGGAGTCACAAAAACATTGGAGAAAGTCAAGCAGAGATTCTATTGGGTTGGTTGCCGGCAGTCGATCGCGGAGTGGATCGCCAACTGTGAGGTGTGCATCAAAGCAAAGGGTCCAACAAAGGGTACAACACAGGTGCACCGTTTGAGAGGATTGAAATGGATGTAGCTGGTCCATTTCCTACTAGCGCACTCGGAAACAAATACGTACTAGTTGTTATGGACTATTTCAGCAAATGTCCAGAAGTTTAACCGATTCCAAATCAAGAGGCAGAAACCATTACAGAGGTGTTCATTAACAATTGGGTAGCGAGGTTTGGTGTACCGATGGAGTTACATTCTGACCAAGGCAGGAATTTCTAATCAGTTGTATTCCAAGAAATGTGCAAGATATTGAGTATTCGGAAAACTCGAACACCTGCATTGCATCCTCAGTCAGATGGCATGGTGGAACGTTTCAATAGAACCTTGGAAGAGCACATGAGGAAAGTAGTGGATAAGTTCCAGAAAGGTTGGGACACGCATATCTCCTTGTTCCTGATGACATATCGCTCGGCAATACATGAAACAACGGGTCAGACTCCGGCAAAAATTATTTTTGGGAATGATCTTCGGTTGCCAGCTGACTTGAAGTTTGGGATAAATGCTGACCCTGCGGTTTAGGGGTTTAGAATATGCCCGAGGTAGGCATACCGGTCGTAAGAGGCGACTAATATGCACATAGGTAATTGACGTGCTACTCGATGGTTGATCTACGGATATGATGCCTCTCACCTCTCATTACCCATCTTCTCCTTCCTCACGGATGGAGGGATGCCATGACCTAGAAGGTTCCACTGGTCATACCAAATCGCTACCACGACAGTCGGGCAGTACCGCAAGGGAGTACCGCAGCGTACCGGGGTCATATCCGGCCAAGGACTGTCAACTTCGGCATCACTCCCCAAAACCTTCGGGGAGTGTTTTGCTGTTAACAACAACAACAACACAACAAGGAACAAATGCCAGGAAGTCCACTACCATCTTTGAAGAAGAAATGAGAGAAATACATGACCTTGTAAAACAACGGACGAAGATCATGAGTGATAAGATGAAAGGCAGATACGACAAAGCAATCAACTCGGAAGGTTTTAAAGAAGGAGATCTAGTGCTGTTATACAACCCACAACGAAAGAAAGGTTTCTCCCCAAAGCTGCAATGTAACTGGGAAGGCCCATATAAAGTAATAAAGCGGATAAATTATGTTGTCTACCGCATACAAACTGTTGGAAGACCGCGAAACAAAATGAAGGTGGTTCACCTGGAGAGGCTAGCGACGTTTGGATCGCGAACTGTGTCTGATCGGGACGATCAGACTTAGGTGGAGGGCAGTGTGGCGAATGTTATCAAGAATCGCTCATCTCCCAACTCTAGCGTATTTCCGCCACTAGCGTCACTACGGCAACCACAGTTGTTTAGGTACATGACGTGAGAGCGAGAGAGTTCGAAAGTGACACAAAGAGGAGATGACGATAGATTCGAATTCGTCACAATATATATGTAGCGTATGTGTAGTTCACATTGTGTACCATTAAACCCCTGCAAAAATCGTGGGAATATGTGTTCCAATTTTTTGATATTGGAGTACTCCAATAATTATCCTTTGTATACCTCATCGGACCACCTTCAGCTTTTTGAAAGCCGATCATTGCTCTGCCTTATCGACGAAAATCACACTATCGCTCTGACAGTATTTACTCCAAGAAGTAAGAACATTGGAGCACATTGCAAAGTACTCTGACTGTAGATACTCCATGGAGTAGCAGAAACAAAGCGAAGGTTGGAGTAGGTGGTCCAGTCCTAGGACATCGCAATGTTAATTGGAGCACAAGTTTTATATAAAAAGGATTACATTTGGCGTACTCTGATGCTCCAATTGGAGTACTCTTTGGATAGGAAATGGAGTCCTCTCCATTTTTGTCGGGACATTCACAACGAAACACGGCCAGCATAAAATCTGAATTCGAAATGAATTAAATGTGGAGACACTAACGGTATTCCAAGAATAATATTGCTATGATTTTTTGTATTTTTTTTCGAATCTGGTTTGTTGTTGTGAGCCACAAAGAGCAAGATGTAAGGCCGTGTGCCAAAGGGTTAAAAAAAGCAAGTTTTGACAGAGCGATATGAAATTCTGACAGTTATCGTGGTGAATATGAACGTCAATTTTTGACAATCAAAAATGTGAGCACAGGGATGCATGTGCTGTTAACATTCATATTATTTCAAATTTATGTTCACATGCGTTATTTAACACTTAAATCTATATATATAAAAATGAAATGGTGTATAATTGTCACGCTAAAACTCGAAAACGGCTGAACCAAATGAAATACTTCCTTTGGGGGATTTGTTTGTTATTACCACGCGCAGGTCATGTCTTAAAATCAGAACAAAATATTAAGGGGGCGTGGCACCTCCCATACAAACTGAATTTTTCAATTTGAATATCTTCAAAAGTGTTTAAGGTAGGAACATGAAAATTGGTACAGAGCTACAGGATAACAGCACCACTCTCACCTATAAAACCGGGGGTTATCCAATAAGGGGGCGTGGTACCTCCCATACAAAGTAAATTTTTTAAGCAGAATATCTGTGAAAGGGTTCAAGGTAGGGACCTGAAAATTGGTATAGACCTATATGGTATCAAAAGCCTTCTTACACATAAAAGAAGGGGTAATCGGAAAAGGGGGCGTGGCACCTCCCATACAAACTGAATTTTTCAAGGTGAATATCTTCAAAAGTGTTTAAGGTAGGAACATAAAAGTTGGTATAGAGCTATAGGATAACAACACCATTCTCACCCATAAAACTTGGGGTTATCGAAAAAGGGGGCGTGGTACCTCCCATACAATCTATATATATAAAAATGAAATGGTGTTCAGTCGTTACGCTAAAACTCGAAAACGGCTGAACCAAATCATATACTTCCTTTAGGGGGTTTGTTTGTTATTACCACGCGCAGGTCATGTTATAAAATCAGAACAAAATATTAGGGGGGCGTGGCACCTCCCATACAAACATTTTTCTTCAAGGTGAATATCTTCAAATGTGTTTAAGGTAGGGACCTGGAAATCGGTACAGACCTATAGGATAACAACACCATTCTCACCCATAAAACTGGGGGTTAACCAAAAAGGGGGCGTGGCACCTCCCATACGAATGAAATACTTCATAGTCGATATCTCTGGAAGTATTCATGTTAGACCACTGAAATTTGGTAAGGGATTATATGAGATCGACCCCTACCACCTCCAAAAAAGCTGGGGATAACGAAAACGGGGGCGTGGCACCTCCCATACAAATGAAATATTTCATAGTCGATATCTCTGGAAGTATTCATGTTAGACCACTGAAATTTGGTAAGGGGTTATATGAGATCGATCCCTACCACCTCCAAAAAAACTGGGGATAACGAAAAAGGGGGCGTGGCACATCTCATACGAATGAAATACTTCATAGTCCATATCTCTGAAAGTACTTATGTTAGACCACTGAAACTTGGTTAGAGGTTAGATGAGGTCGATCCCTACCACCTCCAAAAAAACTAGGGTAAAGAAAAGGGGGCGTGGCACCTCCCATACGAATGAAATACTTCATAGTCCATATCTCGGGAAGTGTTTAGGTTAGACCACTGAAATTTCTTGAGGAGTTAAATAAGATTAATTCCATCATTTCCAAAAAACTGGAGATAAAGAAAAAGGGGGCGTGGCACCTCCCATACGAAGGAAACATTTCATAGCCCATATCTCTGCAAGTATTTATGTTAGACCACTGAAATTTGGTGAGGGTTTATATGTGATCGATCCCTAATACCTCCCAAAAAACTCGAGTTAACGATAAAGGGGGCGTGGCACCTCCCATACGAATAAAATACTTCATAGTCCATATCTCTAGAAGTATTTAGGTTAGACCACTGAAATTTTGTGAGGAGTTATATAAGATCAATCCCGGACACCTCCAAAAAAAACTGGGGATAAGGAAAAAGAGGGCGTGGTTTCTCCTATATGAAGGAAACATTTCATAGCCCATATCTCTGCAAGTATTTATGTTAGACCACTGAAATTTGGTGAGGGTTTATATGTGATCAATCCCTAATACCTCCCAAAAAACTCGAGTTAACGATAAAGGGGGCGTGGCACCTCCCATACGAATAAAATACTTCATAGTCCATATCTCTAGAAGTATTTAGGTTAGACCACTGAAATTTTGTGAGGAGTTATATAAGATCAATCCCGGACACCTCAAAAAAAAACTGGGGATAGGGAAAAAGGGGGCGTGGTTTCTCCTATATGAAGGAGATAGGGATATGGTTTAAAATAGATATAGGGATCGGGTTAGTGAAACAGACAGGGAAATAAATTTGTGGCAGGACAACGTCTGCCGGGTCAGCTAGTATAATATAATGCGAATAATACGCAATATAAATGCATGAAAAACACGTAAAATGAAAATTGATTCACAAGTATATGCTTTTGCACGTGCTTTTTCCATACGTCAAAATTTACTACTGTCATAATTTAACTTTTCGTTTGGCACAGCAAAATGGAAAATTTTTGTACACCATAGGAAATTTGTTCACCTCAGTTTACTCTGACGAAAAATGTTTTCGATTGACACACAGCCTAAATGCTAAAATGATGGTCACGGCAATGTGTGCGATTGAAAAAAGATAAATTTTATTATTTCTATCTCATGTTGCATTAAAAAAATTCGCTTTAGTGTATTGGTGTCCATCTTTCGAGTAGGTATGTATATGGCTAGGGTTAGGCTACCCTGCAAAAATCGACAGTACCTACTCTATTTCCTATCCAAAGAGTAGTCCAATTGGAGCATCAGAGTACTCCAAAAGTAGACCTTTTTCATATAAAAATTGAGCTCCAATTAACATTGCGATGGCCTAGGACTGGACCACCTACTCCAACCGTCGCTTTGTTTCTGCTGCTCAATGGAGTACCTACTGTCAGAGTACTTTGCAATGTACTCCCATGTTGTTACTCCTTGGAGTATATACTGTCAGAGCGATAGTGTCGTGATTTTCGTCGATAAGGCAGGAGCAATGATCGGCTTTCAAAAAGCTGAAGGTGGTCCGATGAGGTATACAAAGGATTGCTATTGGAGTACCCCAATATCAAAAAATTGTAGCACAAAATCCAAGGATTTTTGCAGGGTGAGCTATAACATAATATATTTATTAATTTCTATTGTAATGAACTCTGGGTAAAAGCTATTATTTGAATACAGCTTTCGACAATCCTCAGTACTAGTTATTTTGATTCTCTGCCACTTTGCAGGTATTCGTATGGATTCTTATTTTGACTGGCGTTGCTGTTTGCACTTCATTTTGAGTATATCAGCCATCGTTGCCCAGGTCAGTGTTTTTGTGTTATGGCCCTCATCTTCTTCTAACTGGGCTGTACAAATACTTGCTCTTCCGTTGACCCTTATTTCAGTGCGCTGGTGGGAAAACTATGTTATTTCGTTTTCATTTTTGGGTTTGTACTATTTCTAATGTTAAGAAACACTTATTTTTGTATATATTTATTTAAAGGTACATAGATATATATATTTTATGTATGCCGAATATCAACATGGTTAAGGCTTTTTTTCTAAACTTAATAATATAAATTTTTTTACAACAATGGAATTGTTGTTTTACTGCCTTTATATGTAACAACATTGTAATTGTGAGCTTGAGGCCAAGAAATAATGATTCTTGTTTTTATTCAAATTTCATTATTGCTGTTAAGTCACTACAGTGTTGTGAGTTCGACTCTCACAATGCCGGGAAGAAAAGTCCTTGAAGAGATGTAACTCCAGTATCATCGAAACATATGTCGGCTTGTCTGGTTCCTGCAGCGCGTAGGTAAATTTTTCTCAAAAAACACATTTTCATACAATCCCGAAAATTGCTTGTAAATACCGTCGGTATTTACAGCAATAGACTACAAGTCAAAAAAGCAACAAAGAGTTTAAAATGTTATAAATGGAAAAATATTCGTGCTTAATTAAATATGAAAATTCTTTCATAGGTTTCACACCAAGTCCTAAAAATTCGCAAATCTTTCATATAAGTTAGCATTGAAATTAAAGAAATGTTCTATATGGAAGTATAAATATATGCATAAATGGACACTGAGAAGGGTTTACCTTCAAGCTGGGTAGTGGCCTAAGGTGCTAGACCTTCTAGCATACAAGTCACTACAGTGTTGTGAGTTCGACTCTCACAATGCCGGGAAGAAAAGTCGTTGAAGAGATGTAACTCCAGTATCATCGAAACATATGTCGGCTTGTCTGGTTCCTGCAGCGCGTAGGTAAATTTTTCTCAAAAAACACATTTTCATACAATCCCGAAAATTGCTTGTAAATACCGTCGGTATTTACAGCAATAGACTACAAGTCAAAAAAGCAACAAAGAGTTTAAAATGTTGGGGTTTAAGTTTTTATAATTTATATTAATAATTAAAAATTAATATTGTTTTTGCGATCTGTTTCATAAACATACTGTATTTTGTTTGCGAGCTTAAGATCAGTTAATAATTGTTGTTTTACAATTATTGTTGTTTAGAATGGATTTTATTCAATTCATATAAGGCAATGGAAAAAGAACTCCACCTTGCACGGCGATGGAATAGGATGACATATTTCGAAGTTTCCAAACTTATAGCGTTTTCTTTTCTGCACGAAAATGTCGCCCTCGCCTCATGCACGCGAAAAGGCATGTTCTGTTTTAAAATGGGCATTACCTTCATAGAGGGCATCTGTATCTTTTCTCAACCACCCTTCCCTATAAAACTGCAAAAAGGCAACATTTCTTGCCCTCGCTGTTGTAGACGGTGCAGTTATTTGCCCTGATAAATGGCAATAACAAACAAAAACAGTATACTATCTGTCACTTTCTAACACATGTACATATATCAGACACGATAAAGCAGCACCGATAGGCATACACAATTTTGACATTTCATATGGCGGCGGCGCTTTTTTCTTCTGAAGACATGTAGGGTGACTCTGAAAATTTTAAGTGTGCAGCAATTTCACAGGGCGAAGTTAAAATTATAAAAACGTCCCTCTACGAAATGTCAACATTTTGGTGGAGAAACGCTATTAATCTACGTACCCCTTTTCGGACACTAGTATTTGAATACCAGCGCATGTACCTCGGCTGATGTTAAAGCGTCACGCTTAAACCCACTCAGCCAAAGTACCCCGTGCATCGACATTATAAATTTCTCTACCTGAAATCAGTTTTTGTTATCCATTCTATTTGTTTTTGTGTTTCTGCCATCAATTCCATCGCCGTACAAAGTAATGTTTTTTTTTCTTTTACCTAATATGAATTTAATGAAATTCTTTCTAAACAACAATAATTGGAAAACAACAAGTACACTTGTCAACAGTGAAACACTTTCCAGACTTTTCTTAGTCATTTTAAGTCAATTTAGGGCTGCTGATTCCGAAAAATGATTTGTTTCTTTCTAACAGCTCTAGCTTTTAATAGTTTTTTTTTAATATCTCGAAAACTAGTGATGAAAAATCTCGAAAACCGTGAACATTTTACCTAACTTTTTTTATTTGTTTGATTGGCCATCAGGTGGCCCCTCACCAGTTTAAAGGTTATCAATTTATTTTTTGAAATCCTGTTTGTATACTAATTCCGTTAGGGTATTTATTATATGGCTATATTTATTTGACCGTTAATAACTTTTGCAATAATCCATCCATTTTCTTGGATGAAGTCTAATTTTGCATACACCAAGGGTAAATCAACAGAAACCGCTCTGCACAGCCTAGTGTCTGTCATTGAGAAATCGCTGTGTGAAAAGGACTACTGTCTCGTGGCTCTCCTAGACATTGAGGGGGCTTTCAACAATATAAGCCCGGAGGCTATCAACTCCGCTCTAACTAATCTGGGCGTAGATAGACCTCTAACTGATTTAATTGACCAACTTTTAAGGGGAAGGAAAATAGCTTCTTCACTTGGTACGGTTGAGTTATCACGTTATGTCACAAGGGGAACACCCCAGGGTGGTGTTCTTTCCCCGCTTTTATGGAACCTCACAGTCAACTCGTTGCTACGTGACACAAGGGGGGGGGGGGGGCGGGAAGATAGTGGCATACGCAGACGATTTAGCTATTGCATTCAGAGGCAAGTTCCCACAAACTCTGTGTGACCTGATGCAAGTAGCACTGCGAGAAGTTTCGACGTGGTCCTCTCGCTGCGGACTTAGTATCAACCCGGGGAAGGTGGAACTTGTCCTCTTCACCAACCGGTACAAAATACCGCCACTAAGCCTACCAGAACTAGATGGCACGCGCCTGGGCTTGTCGGATAAGGCCAAGTTTCTAGGCATAGTTCTGGACAGGAAATTGAATTGGAAGGAGAATGTTCTTCAGCGCCAGAAGAAAGCTTGCATTGCTCTTTACACATGCAAAAGAGCCATTGGCAAAAAATGGGGGCTCAGCCCTAGAGTATGCAGTTGGATCTACACGGCCATCATTCGCCCAATCATGCTTTATGGAGTCGTCGTATGGTGGCCTGCGCTGAGCAAGGCAACATACCTGAATCTGTTGCGGAAAGTCCATAGATCCAATATGATCTGTATAAGCGGTGCGCTAAGGACAACGCCCAACGAAGCCCTCCAGGTCATTCTGGGCATTTTGCCACTTGATCTAGAAGGGTTTCCGTCAGCGGCGGCATCAGCTCTGCGCCTAAGGGAAACCTCCAGTTGCGGTGCGGGTACTATTGGACACTCCAGTATTCTGGAATCTTACAGCTTTCTCCCTCCAAGCACAGATCGTTGTGCGACTACTACAGTCGGGGATAGCTGTTTCAAAATAAACATTCCAAGCAGAGAAGATTGGGAGAGGACGGATTGGTGTCCCGAAACAAATGGTGGCACTTCCATATACACCGACGGCTCGAAGTTGGACGGCAGAGTTGGAGGAGGAGTTTATTCAAGGGATTTGGACCTTGAGCTCTCCTTCAGACTACCTGATCATTGTAGCGTCTTCCAGGCGGAAGTCTCGGCAATCCTGGACGCCGCGGCCTCGTTAAGCAAACGTGTTATCGGAGAAGATATCGCTATTTTCAGCGATAGCCAAGCGGCCATCAAATCCCTTGGCTCATACACGTTCAACTCTGAACTGACGCTCAGCTGTCGTCGATCTCTTCAGGAGATGGCCCAACAGAACCGCGTAAACCTCATTTGGGTCCCGGGACATAGGGACATTGAGGGAAACTGTAAGGCAGACGAGCTTGCCAGGCAGGGCACGACCAAGCAGGTTCTTCAGGATAAAGAGCGCTTAGGTATGCCGTTTGCCACATGCAAACTAATGCTGAAGGAGCACACACTCCGTCAAGCCAACGAAAGATGGCTGCAATCCCTAGGGTGTCGGATATCGAAACAAACCTGGCCAAAATGGGATCTTAAAAGGTCTAGACGCATTTATGCCCTATCTAGGAGGGAAATCTGCATATTGATAGGGGTATTAACCGGTCACTGCCTCATTGGTAGGCATGCAGAACGGCTAGGTGTGCCCTACCGACGATGCTGCAGGAGTTGCAAAGATGATGAGGAGGAGGAAACAGTGGAGCACCTCATCTGCAACTGTCCGCCTTTAAGCGGCGCGAGAACGCGCTTTTTGGGAGTTCCGTTCCTGGATAGCCTAAGCCAGATCGCGGAACTGGACATAAAGGACTTGATGGGCTTCATAAAGTCATCTAAGTGGTTCGAGGAGGAGTAACGGTGTCGGTTTAGGAGTGTCAGTCCCGGGATTCTGCTATGTGGAAAATCCCAACAACTCAGGGATTTTCCACATGGCTGGGTCCCGGGTCTGACTTTCCTTGTGTTGGTGGTATCACAACGGGCCTTTCAAAACTGGCCTAAGTGTGCCTCTGCGGCAGCCACTTGAACCTAACCTAAACTTTTCAAACCGTTTTGGAATTTCTTATCTGTTTTTAAATCGTAAATATCTCGAAAAGTAGAGCTGTTATACAAAAAGTAAAATTATTTATGAAATTAGTTAGCACACAAAAATAAATCTAATGTGATAAAAATTTTCTTGGAAAATTTTGAAAAGTGGAAATTTGTTGGGCAGTGTTATTAACTGATCTTGAACTCGTAAACAAAACACAGTATATTAATAATTAAATTTTTTTGTTGTTTGCCATAGCTTCCAAGATCGATTTCGGGAATTGCTAGCTCCGCTCTTCAGTTGAACTTAGGCAACACTTGCTGAGCAAGCGGTCATAATGCGATTCATATCGCCCTATATCACTTTTGTCGACGGTAGTGAAGACGCTAGAGTCCATCTTGCTCCCGTATTATACTGCAAATCTACACCTGGCTAGTCATCAACATGGCTTCCGTAAGCTACATAGCACCACCACCTCACTCAATGCCGTTACAACGCTGATAAATAGCGGCATAAATCAACCCCAACCAAATCATAGGACTGAGTTAGTGGCACTAGACTTGTCGAAAGCTTTTGATACAGTCAATCACGCCACGCTCATACAAGATCTTCTTGAGACACAACTCCCTGATGGGTTAAAGAGGTGGACCGCCAATTATCTGAACGGGCGGCAGGCGTCGGTAAACTTTAGAAACGTTACATCCAAACCCAGACGTATTAGGCAGTGGGTGCCACAGGGAGGTGTCCTATCCCCGACACTGTTTAACTTCTATCTATCGAAGATGCCCCCACTACCAGAGGGCGTCACCACCGTTTCATATGCCGACGACTGTACAATAATGGCGACGGGGAAAGGCCCCTATACTGATGAACTCTGTGCGAAAATCAACAGTTACCTTTGCGACCTTTCCAGGGTTTTCACCGAGCGAGATCTGACAATATCACCGACTAAATCTACGGTGGCACTCTTTACGACATAGACGCACCAAGTGAGAAACGAATTAGACATTAACGTTGATGGCATTAAGGTACCACCAGCCACCCTAAGTTATTGGGGGTGACATTGGATAATACTTTCTCATTTGCTGGTCATGTGTCTGCAATGGTCTGAAAGGTACGAGGTCGCAACAAGATCCTCAAGTCACTTGCCAGCAGTACTTGGGGAAAAGATAAAGAAACGTTGCTGACTACATATAAGGCCATTGGCCGATCAATCTTTGACTATGCTGCACCCATATGGTCGCCTAATATTACATTTACACCGCACCAAATTTGGCGAATTCAAATGAGCCAGTTCGACGCCGCTTACACTGGCAAATTTGCACTTGTCTTCACCTTCCCTGCACGAATCTTATGCCAGGACAAAAAGCCACCGAAGGAAACTGATTTAATGATGATTTAAACACCTGTAGAGTAATAATAAAAGAAGAGTCAAGAAGGCTTCTGTCTTTTACTGGTAGAATTCGCCCATTTTTTTTAAAGTAGTTGAAAAGTTATCACAAGTCAATTGCCCATTAGGTTCTTGCTGGGCGATTCTAAATGTGGAACAGCCGAAGGATTGCTATTTTGAGGAACTTCGGATTATATTGTTCGGCAAATGAGGTCAAATACAACAGAATTCCAAATTTGGAAAATTAGATTTGTATGGAAAAAATTTTGTGCTGTTTTAAATGTACTATAACGTGCATAACACCAACTGGACGAAGTTACAAGTCTGCCAAAATACTGCTAACAGAACTGCTACGGGATGTATCCTCATGTCTCCTGAGTCTCACCTCCATCAAGAGAGCACGCGGAAATGCTTAGCAGGCAATTCCTTCTCAACTGCCCTAAGCCAGGACATCCAAAGCGTCATCTTTTGGACACAGATCCGCCCCAAAGAGACATAAGGTAACATCTCCGTAAGCATTATGACGAGATCCGGCATCATATTACCTTGCTGTGTGATCTGCGTAATCATAAGCGGGCTCTAACCGACATCCACACTGAGTCGGTGGATACCTTTGTCGGATCTCGACTTGTGAACTCCGTTTTAAACAGTCTTTCACTCGATATTGCTGAAGAAGAACGTACCTTACTAAGGGAGACAAGAGTCACCATGGCACAGCTTCGGTCTGGATACAGATTGAGGTTAACTCTTACTTATCCAGACTGAATGATACCATTTCAAACACATGCCCTGCATGTGGTAGTACCCCCCATGATACCCTAAATCTCTTCAACTGTCCAATTGAACCTGCTCTTCTAACTCCTCTGTCCCTTTGGTCCAACCCTGTTGAAACTGAACGTTTCCTTAGACTCCCGTTAAGCGCCAAATACATTACACAAAATCCTTGCGCAAGTACCGAAAGCATAAATTTGTGCAAATAAGACTTTTTACATACACAACTCAAACAAACTGTGCAATATTCATTTCTGATCAAGCATAGCCGAAGAAACATGTGTGGAAATTGTACAAGAAAATCAAGTGCCGCTTTACTTCTTATAATTGCACTAAGAAGAAAGAAAAGAAAACAAAGGCGCAAACGGATTTGGGCGCAATTGTGGTATAAAAAACGTGATATACTTGGGCAGAAAAAACTACTGCAAGAGCTGGAATTCACCTCGCAACGTGATTTCAAAAATTACGTACGAATGGATAAGGATACATTTGAAGCACTTTTGACGAAAGTAGCGCCTCGAATTTACAAGCGAGACACTCTGATGAGAAAAGCTATTTCAGCGCGTCATCGGTTATCTTTAACATTGCGATTTTTAGCAAGCGGCAATAGTTTTGAGGACCTTAAATTTCTTACAGCCATTTCTCCGCAAGCCATCGGCAAGATTGTAAGTGAGACTTGTGACGCTATCATTGAAGAGCTAAAAGACTACATACAGGTAGATAATCTAATGTTATATCAAAAACTATTTTTAACTTTCTCTCATACTTCAGTTGCCTAGAAATGAAGGTGATTGGAAAATGGAGGCACAGTCATTTAGTCAGCGGTGGAACTTTCCACACTGCATCGGCGCGATTGACGGCAAGCACATAAATATAAAGAAGCCACCTGGATCGGGGTCGTTTTACTTTAATTATAAGAAACATTTTTCAATTATTATGATGGCTGTAGTAAATGCAAATTATGAATTTTTGATGGTTGATGTTGGAGCGAATGGACGAGCTTCTGATGCTGGCTTGTTTGGCCAAACTAAGTTTTTCAAAAGACTTAAAGCAAATGAATTAGGATTGCCAAAACCTGAACCGCTTCCTG
The DNA here is from genome assembly GCA_964058755.1 of Campiglossa producta. Taxonomy (NCBI): domain Eukaryota; kingdom Metazoa; phylum Arthropoda; class Insecta; order Diptera; family Tephritidae; genus Campiglossa; species Campiglossa producta. Next base: position 101,122,114 of record CAXKVI010000002.1, on the reverse strand, counting down.
GATGTAGTGAAAAAATGCCGTTTGTGTTTGTTGCTGATGATGCATTTCCATTAACAGAAAATATTATGAAGCCTTTCAGTCATAATTCCCTCGAGAAGGGTGATATCATATTTAATTATAGATTATCGCGCGCGCGTGGATTAGTTGAAAATGTTTTCGGAATCTTGGTTTCACGTTTTAGAATTCTTTTGAATACTTTAAACTTCTCACCAGAAAAAGCAACCAAATTTGTCTTGGCTTGTTGTTATTTGCACAACTTTTTACGTAAGTCCAAATGTGACACATATTTTACCAATGTGGAAAACATAGAAATCTCGGAAAACGTTGATACCCAAGGAAAAGCATACCTCTTGGATTCTTTAAGTTCTACATCAATTAAAAATGCATCAGCAAATGCAAAAGACGTGCGAAGTAAATTTAAAAGGTATTTTAGCACTGTGGGAATGGTTTCATGGCAAAACAAGGTTTATGATAAACTGACAAACAAAAATTCAAACAGGTTATAAAGCGCCTAACACAAAACATGTATGTGAATATGTAGTTTAAATAACAATAAAAAATTACTTTGGATTATATCTAAAACTAACATCAAAATTATTTAGGTTAGGTTAGGTTCAAGTGGCTGCCGCAGAGGCACACTCAGCTCAGTTTTGAAAGGCCCGTTGTGATACCACAAACACTAGGAAAGTCAGTCCCGGGACCCGGCCATATGGAAAATCCCGGAGTTTTTGGGATTCTCCACATAGCAGAATCCCGGGACTGACATTCCTAAACCGACACCGTTCGTTTGGAAACGAGCTAGAATCAGTCGGCGTTGTGGGCTGCGCAGCTCGACAACATGGCGCAACGAACGTATTAGTCCATAGATTTCTGTTTGCGGGCCCAGAGCATATGCGCAAGTGACATTGACCAAGGTAGGTGTTGCATTTGACCGATGGCACTCTTGACACATATATTCTGTGCCGACAAACAGTACTTCACACTGCTGGCTTAGTTCAAGTACTCCATGGAATACCCTCAATACTCCAACATACTGAAAATAGCTCGCAAGATTGCAGGAAGTACTCGCGCAAGAACAATAACACCACCGCACTTTACTTCCATTTTCATTTATTGCTTTTGCATTTTATGATAAAACTGGTACACAAAAAAAAAAAATAAATTAAGTATAATTCAACTTGCTAAAAATAAATAAACGGCTTAAAACATATAATTATCTTTGCACTTTTAGTTCATTTTGTACTTTTGATCAATATTAAGTTATTTTGAGTTAATACTCTTCAGTAAAGCTTTCATAAAAGCATTGCAGATCACTGCCACGATGATTGGAGACCGTTTCAGGGCTACTCATTGGTAGCTCTTGGTTTGCGAAGTCAATTATATTGTCTGCTACAACATATTCAGGCAAAGGCGAATTTGAATGATAAGATGGTGGTTGAACAGGAGACGCCAGTAAAAAATTCTGTATTTCTAATGCATGATTTTTCTTGAGAGCGCCCATGCATCCATGGTACAAAATATCGGAAATTAATTTACGTGCAATAACTTTCTGCTGTTCGTTCATTTCTTGATATTGCGAGGCCCATGATTTTCCCAGCATTTCAAGCTCACAGTTGTTGCTACCGTTTGATTGTAGTTTGTTACAAGCCAATTGTATCAGCTGATCTTCATCCGATATCTTTTTTTTCTTTGAACGCGGAGCTATTTTCTAAAATTCAAAGAAAAAATTTCAACATCACCATATTAATTACATTATACTATTTCCTACTTGCTCTTCTTTTCTGTTTTCCATTGTAGATATTCCCTCTATGCACTCCTCCTGATCTTCCAAGAACGACAACCTATCAAAATACCAAAGGGTGGGCTCATATACATCGTCGGTTCCGGCACCTGACTTTTGACTCTCTTTCACTTTCTTTAGTTCTTTTCGATATGTGGTACGGAAGCTGTTAATTTTTTTTACTGCCATTTCCCTATTCGCCTCTGGATAAATTTCTTTCAATTTGTCTATAATTTTTTGGTAGCTGCTGGTTTTTAGCGTTCTGTTGCTGTAATCAACACTTTTGATTTGCCACAACGCTGGTAATTCCCGATATAAGTCCAGGAATTCGCACCAAAAACGTTTGCTATCCATTATTGTGCAGAAAATTAATTTTATTTAATTTAAATGCTATTTTATAGTCGAACTTGGCACAAAGTTTGCCACACACGAAAAAAAAAAGCATGCGCAATGTTCGCAGACTTGCGTTAAAATCTAAATTGTTTTGATTTTAGCACAGTTCTTTGCGCAAATAGCTCAACCAACGCACACACCACACAAGTACTTGTGCAAATGTATGTTTTGCGCATGTAAATCTGTGCTATGTATGGGCCGCCTTAGAAGAGCTTGATGAAGATATTCGGAATAATCATATACTCTAGGCAGGGAAGTGCATTGTTAACAACAACAACAAGCGGCCATAATCTTGTTATTTATGTGAACACTATAATCAACTTTTTCTATTCTGTTTGACTTGCCAACTATTTTCTTAGCAGCAGCGACATCACTATGCCACATTTCTTGGCCCCAAGCTCTCAATCATTGTTTATCCCTACTATAGTTTGGCAACTTCTTTTCTTCTTCTTACGAATTTGAGTGGAAGGCACTGGCTGAGTGACTCCAAATGAAATGGAATGAAGGAAAAGGATGAAGCCCAATAAGCCATTTTGTTTGATATCAATCTGAGACGCAATTCTCACTTTTTGAAAACTTAATATCAATTAATCAATCAATTAATTTTCGATTTAGTGATAAACTACCAGTAGCTGATCAACTTTTTTGCTAAATGAGTATTAACTTGAGGTATAATTAAATATAAAAATTATACTATATATTGTCCAAATCGTGGTTCATTATTGACCCTTTCAATGTCCGGCAGTTTCTACCTTCACAGTTTTTATACATCCGACCCCCTTTACCATTCCCTAAAATAAATTTTGTCCAAATCGTGGTACATTATTAACCCTCATTATTTACCAAACGTTTGAGAAAATATTTTTCTGTGCTTATGGGAAATATGCTGTGCGTGTGTATTAGTGTGTTTTTTGCGAGTTGCACTACTATATAAGGTATACAATGCTCTCAATTACAATAGGGGGACTCATCAAACCTTATAAACACCTTATAAAGCGTGAGACGCAATTCTCACTTTTTGAAAACTTAATATCAATTAATCAATGAATTAATTTTCGATTTAGTGATAGCTGATCAACTTTTTTGCTAAAGGAGTATTAACTTGACCCTATCAATGTCCGACAGTTTCTACCTTCACAGTTTTTATACATACGACACCCTTTACCATTCCCTAAAATAAATTTTGTCCAAATCGTGGTACATTACTGACCCTATCAATGTCCGGCAGTTTCTACCTTCACAGTTTTTATACATACGACCCCCTTTACCATTCCCTAAAATAAATTTTTTCTAAATCGTGGTACATTATTGACCCTCATTATTTACCAAACGTTTGAGAAAATATTATTCTGTGCTTATGGGAAATATGCTGTGCGTGTGTATTAAGGGTGAAATACATAAAGCTTTGTTAACCTCGCCTGACATTTGCTAACTCAAAACTTTGCGTCCAACTTCAGAGGTATGCTACAATGAACGCCTTGACGCTTCTCTTTTATACATTTGTTTTCGTTATTTATTTCCTTGCATTCAGAGTGTTTTGGTTAATTTATTAATTTAATAGAGAAAAAATGAATTAATTATTATTTTCTCCAACTTTTTATTCTTTATTTAAAGCAAACTCATCAACATCTGATTGTCAAAGCAAGCAAAATTTGAGAGTTTGCCAAATTTCAACCTCGCTTCAACTTTGAGGTCTACAATTTGCCATGCTTGGTTTAAATACGTATACGGAACTTTTCTGTCAAAGTCAAAGTTTGAGGTAAAGCCAAAATAAAGCTTTATGTAACTGACCCATTAGTGTGTTTTTTGCGAGTTGCGCTACTATATAAGGTATACAATGCTCTCAATTGCAATAGGGTGACTCATCAAACCTTATAAACACCTTATAAAGCGTGTAAACGTACAAATTTATCAAGTGTGTAAATGAACTGTCAAAATTTGTATGGAACGCAGTTTACACAAATTTGATAAACTTCCGCGTCGATTTTGGTGTGTAAAAGAGTGCCTTAATTTATCCAATGCAATGAAGGCGTTCGACATGTAATTTTTTAATGCATTCAATGCACACTGGATAAAAATAGAAGAATATGCTGAAAATGGGTCGAAAATTACTTTTTTAATCAGAAAGGGGATTCATCAACTCTTATAAGTTTACGAAATGCGTAAGTTTATACATTTATCAGCTCAGTTAGATGAACGCCCTAGATAAATTTATGTGTACTTGATGTCAAACAAAAACTTTTTATTTTGAAATTCTCATTAAAAAAGTTTCAGCATATTCTTCTCTTTGTTCAGTGTGCATTGAATGCATTAAAAAAAATTACATGTCGAACGTCAGCTCAGTTAGATGAACGCCCTAGATAAATTTATGTGTACTTGATGTCAAACAAAAACTTTTTATTTTGAAATTCTCATTAAAAAAGTTTCAGCATATTCTTCTCTTTTTGTTCAGTGTGCATTGAATGCATTAAAAAAAATTACATGTCGAACGTCGTCTTTGTATTGTATAAATTTACGCACTCTTTTACACACCAAAATCGACGCGCAAGTTTATCAAATTTGTGTAAACAGCGTTCCATACAAATTTTGGCAGTTCATTTACACACTTGATAAATTTATACGTTTACACACTTTATAAGGTGCTTATAAGCTTTGATGAGTCCCCTAGAATTTCGAAGTAAAAAGTTTTTGTTTGACATCAAGTACACATAAATTTATCTAGGGCGTTCATCTAACTGAGCTGATAAATGCATAAACTTACAAATTTCGTAAACTTATAAGGTTTGATGAATCCCCTTAATGTCGTTTAAATATAAAGGCCGTAAAACAACAAATCCATTGTGTCGTCGCTCGCATGACCAACTAACGGAACTGACATTTACACAATTTTACAGGATAGCAGTTTTAATAAGGGGATTCATCAAATCTTATAAACACCTTATAAAGCGTGTACACGTAAAAATTTATCAAGTGTGTAAATGAACTGTCAAAATTTGTATGGAACGCAGTTTATACAAATTTGGTAAACTTCCGCGTAGATTTTGGTGTATAAAAGAGTGCGTAAATTTATATAATGCAATGACGACGTTCGACATGTAATATTTTTAATGCATTCAATGCACACTGGACATAAAGCGAAGAATATGCTGAAAATGGGTCGAAAATTACTTTTTTAATGAGAATTTCGAAATAAAAAGTTTTTGTTTGACATCAAGTACACATAAATTTATCTAGGGCGTTAATCTAACTGAGCTGATAAATGTATAAACTTACGCATTTCGTAAACTTACATATATGAGTTGATGAATCCCCTTAATATTTTTGACCCTTTATTCCATTGTCCCTGTCGAAAGGTATGCATGATATTTTCAGTCTGCTTTTCTAATTATGTACTCTGACTTTTTTATAAAGTATAGCAGCAGTAGGTATTAAATTGCAGTTACGTTAGTTAGTGAAACATTTTTTTGGTCCATCTGCAGATACGTTGAAAATGTTATGGCGTTTTCTGAGATAACGGTACTATATACAATCACATAATTTTCACACAAGATTCGACATGCCTAAAGAAGTTCCATAGTGGTCCTAGCTCATGGTTCAATTATACCAGGTTAGCTTTTCGATGACAGATTCTGTCAGTTGCAGCCATCTTGCTCCCTGAAAAATTGTCATTCACATTCTGGGTAGCCTTTTAGCAAAATCATGTAAAAAAGGTAGTTAGAAAAGTAGTTTAAAATAGTAGTAGTTAGAAAAATAGTAGAGGTTGGCTTTTGGAAAATTGATGAATTTATCATTAATAACTAGGCTTGCCATAATTTTTTCATCCCAATGCCTGACTAATATCACATTTACACCGCACAAAATTTGTCGAATTCAAATGAGCCAGTTCGACACCGTTTACATTGGCAAATTTGCATTTGGCTTCACCTTCCCTGCAAAAATCTTCTACCAGAACAAAAAGCCACCGAAATAAAATGCACTACCGTGATGATTAAAACACCTGTAGAGTAATAATAAAAGAAGAGCCAAGAAAGCTTCTGCTTTTTCATGGTAGAATAGGTCCATTTTCTTAAAAAAAAAAACTAGTTGAAATTGTTATTTACAACTGTGCATAGTGCAAAAGTTATCACACGTCAATTACCCATTAAGGTTCTTGCTGGGCAATTCTCAATGTGGAACGCAGGCAGGGTTGCTATTTTGAGGAACTGTGGATCGCATTGTTCGGAAAATGAGGTCAAATGTGATGGAATTCCAAATTTGGAAAATGAGATTTGTATTAAAAAAAGCCCAATTTGCAATTTTCGCCAAATTTGCCAAATTTGGTGCGGTGTAAGTGTACTATTAAACATACTGTGTGTTTACACTCGACAAAATTACATAATGTTCATATGGCTTCGAATAAAACTGAATAAAATCTATACAAATTATCAATGCACACATAAAAAAATTTCAAAAGTGCCTGACAAAATTCTCTAGGCGCCTGATTGCCTGACAAAGTATGTAAAGCCTGACAATCAGGCCAAATTCCTGACGTATGGCAAGCCTAATAATAACTGACTTTAAAGATTTTCCTTCTGGAATTAGAGTATGTTATTTTCATTCTTAATCATCAGCCAAGTGTGCATGAAAGCATAGTGTATCAGTACAAGTGTAAACTCTTCTTTTGACAGCACAAATCGACGTCAAAAAATTGTTGTTGGCTTACAAATCGCTGTCAAAAATTGGCAAATTCTAACCGGAAAATCTGGGTTGCTATTGTTGTTTTCGTTGCACTCGGCAAAACAGGGTTTTGTGCAGGACCGAATATCAATGAAACAGGGTTCTTGCACAAATTTTTCACTCCAGTTTGTAGGGCAACTTTTAAGCGAATCTTTCAGTTTATACTTTTATTATACTTTATATCAAACAAAAAAAAAAACATAAAATAAAAAAACTTAAAACTAGTAAATTTTATTTATTTTACAGAAAAATTTTGAGGTAAGCATCTTCGAAATGAGAAATTAGACAGAAAATGAAAACAAACGTTTTTTTGGAAACATGTATATACGATGTTTTTAGATAGATTTACTATCAAATTTATATCTTAGCACAAAGAAGGCTTCAAACCCCAAAATTTGGTATTTGTTTCCTTTAGGGGTCAACTCCTAATAAATTAGCTAGAATTATGGAAGATAGGTCAAAATACGGGGTTTGTCCTCAGGATCACGAATCCGGAAGCGCTTTTTTAATATTTTGCTTCTCTGAAGAGAACCCGCCCCAATTTAGGTACCGGCCCCGGGTCAATTTTCTGTTTTTGACCATAACTTTCCACAGACACAAAAAAATTAAAAAGCGCTTCCGGATTCGTGATCCTCAGGCCAAAACCCGTATTTTGAGCTATCTTCCATAATTCTGCTAATTTATTAGGAGTTGACCCCTAAAGGAAACAAATACCAAATTTTGGGATTTGAAGCTAATTATTAGCAGTTGTTTGTTATTTGTTTAATAGAAAATAGTGAGCAGCCTCGAAAGAGTTATTCTAACTAATAATTTTATATAATTCGCTGTTATTTATGTTAAAAAAAAATCAAATTTCTAAGTTTTAGCGAACTCCTTTTTTATGCAACCTACTACTAATTTTTTATACCAAATCGAATGCAACTCGGCGCAAAATGATGCTCTTTTTCCAAAAAAACAACTCTGATGAACAAGTGTTAAACTCATTTTGGAATTTTGACGTCTATGCAGAAGAGTTTACACTATTATTGGTACACTATGCATGAAAGAGTTGGAGGTAAATTTATTGGAACTGGTTAAATTTGGTTAGTAAAATGGTAATACTATCCCTGTGTGCCACTTTTTCCGATAGTATTTATGACCCGAAAACCTTTTAAGGAACTTTTAGTAAAAATTTAGGTTAAGACTGCTTTACATGAGTCGATGTCCTATTCGATTTGACGTTCGATTGTATTCAACCATCAAATACAAGTTGTCGATCGGTCGAATTACTATTAACACGGTGGAACGAAAAAAAATCGACCAGGAAATCGAAACTTATTTTGAGGCTAGAATACTAGAAAACGGCTAGTCGGAGAAAATTTTATGCAATGCAGCTTTTGAAGAGAATCCGAGTTCTTTTAAGATGTAATGTATTATTAACATGAGAAATTGATATGACAATGTCATACATGCTAATGTTAATTCAGCAACTTCCATATCAATTTAACGTGAAACCTGTTTATTTGATAATTTTCAATATTAATACGACATTTTTTGCTGAAATGTAAAATTGATAAAGCAGAAATAAATGTTAGTTTTACAAGCGACTTTTCTTTCGGTGTACTCTTAATATAAGGTTAAGTCTCTGAAATCTAAGCTAGCGATGATAGACCTCTAGAATTTAATGTTAAGATCTGTAATTTTTACAGTAATATTTTTTCACCTTTCTGAAAAATAAAATCAATATAATTTTTGAAAAAAAACTAACCTTTTTTTGGCCCCGTCGAATGTGTTAGTTTACTTTGCAATTTTTTATTTGCATTACAATTTATATCCTCCTTTTTCGATTTTTCTACTACCATTTCCTTGACGAAAGAAAAAAAAACATTCCTACTTTTTTATTCGCAAACGAAACCCGTACACATTTTCATATTGGGCGTGTCAATAATAAACGTCAAGGGAAGAGCAAACCTTCTTAAATTGAATCATGTCCTAACTCAATTTCGGAAAAAATGTCAGTTCCGTTAGTTGGTCATGCATAGTGTATCAATACAAGTGTGAACTGTAGCTTTGACAGAAATATCAAAACACACTTCCACGTCAAATCACAAATGTCAAACCACACATCCATGTCAAAAATCTGGGTTGCTATTGTTGTTTTCGTTGCGATCGGGTTGTGTGCAGCACCGAATATCAATGAAACAGGGTTCTAGTTTGCACAAAAGTGTTGCTGTGTTGCACAAGTTTCACTCCAGTTTCTAGGGCAACTTTTAAGCGAATCTTTCAGTTTATACTTTTATTATACTTTATATCAAACAAAAAAAAATACACAAAATAAAAAAACTTAAAACTAGTCAATTTTATCTATTTTACAGAAAAATTTTAAAGTAAGCATCTTCGAAATGAGAAATTAGACAGAAAATGAAAACAAAGGTTTTTTGGAAACATGTATATACGATGTTTTTAGATAGATTTACTATCAAATACATATCTTAGCACAAAGAAGGCTTCAAACCCCAAAATTTGGTATTTGTTTCCTTTAGGGGTCAACTCCTAATAAATTAGCTTGAATTATGCATAAAAAAGTAGTTCGCTAAAACTTAGAAATTTGATTTTTTAACATAAATAACAGCGATTTATATAAAATTATTAGTTAGAATAACTCTTTCGAGTCTGCTCACTATTTTCTATTAAACAAATAACAAACAACTGCTAATAATTAGCTTCAAACCCCAAAATTTGGTATTTGTTTCCTCCTAATAAATTAGCTAGAATTATGAAAGATAGCTCAAAATACGGGGTTTGGCCTCGGGATCACGAATCCGGAAGCGCTTTTTTAATATTTTGCTTTCTGAAGAGAACCCGCCCCAATTTTGGTATCGAACCCGGGTCAATTTTCGGTTGTTTGACCATAACTTTCCACAGACACAAAAAAATTAAAAAGCGCTTCCGGATTCGTGATCCTCATGCCAAACCCCGTATTTTGAGCTATCTTCCATAATTCTAGCTAATTTATTAGGAGTTGGCCCCTAAAGGAAACAAATACCAAATTTTGGGGTTTGAAGCTAATTATTAGCAGTTGTTTGTTATTTGTTTAATAGAAAATAGTGAACAGACTCGAAAGACTTATTCTAACTAATAATTTTATATAATTCGCTGTTATTTATGTTAAAAAAAATCAAATTTCTAAGTTTTAGCGAACTACTTTTTTATGCAACCTACTACTAATTTTTTATACCAAATCGAATGCAACTCGGCGCAAAATGATGCTCTTTTTCCAAAAAAAACAACTCTGATGAACAGGTGTTAAACTCATTTTGGAATTTTGACGTCTATGCAGAAGTGTTTACACTTGTATTGGTACACTATGTGGTCATGCGAGCGACGATATATGTACTTAACAGCGACAGCACGCATTCGCGAATATCAGACGTGACATAAAAACCAAAAAATCCAACACTTACGCAAAATGTGACTTAGGGCCACTTGCATAAAAGCCGATAAAGACTAATCGGTGATTAACTTGACAGCTAACCATACAAAATACGTCAATTAAACTCCGATTAGTCGTTATCGGCTTTTATGCAAGCGGCCCTTAGTGATGTCGCTGCTGCTAAGAAATAGTTGGCAAGTCAAACAGAATAGAAAAGGGTTATTATGGTGTTCACAAAAATAATACGGTGATGGCCGCTTCCCTGCAAAAATCGTTGGATTATGTGTTCCAATTTTTTGATATTGGAGTACTCCAATAGTAATCCTTTGTATACCTTATCGGACAACGTTCACCTTTTTGAAAGTTGATCATTGCTCGTGCCTTATCGAAGAAAATTATAACACTATCGCTCTGGCAGTATATACTCCAAGGAGTAACAACATTGGAGTACATTGCAAAGTACTCTGACGGTAGGTACTCCATGGAGTAGCAGAAACAAAGCGAAGGTTGGAGTAGGTGGTCCAGTCCTAGGACATCGCAATGGTAATTGGAGGACAATTTTTATATGAAAAGGGATTACATTTGGAGTACTCTGATGCTCCAATTGGAGTACTTTGGATAGGAAATAGAGTACTCTCAATTTTTGCAGGGAAAGATTTCTTTTTCTATTCCAACAAAAAAATTATTTATTAATATACTGTGTTATGCTAACTTACGTCGTCTAATTTTTTGATATATCTTTCCAGCACAAATTTTTAAAATTGTTCGCTGTAGTCGTTCTCGTTACCAGACATATCTTTATCTTTCACCATTGAAAATATTTGTATTTTCCGCAATTGGATTTTGCTCCGACGGTCAACCTATTACCGATTATTTCGCATCCTTTCAAAAAGCTTGGCAGCCGCATGAAATATTAGTTTCTCAAACAGTGGTAAGTTTTTCTTGCACTCAAAGTTAGGAATAATAATAAATAATTTTGCCTGTGAAGCGTTTTTTTGAAACCAAACTTAGCAGCGGTTGAGCGCATTTTGACACTGAATTGAAAGAGTTTGAGAGAGTTTGCAAGTTCTATACAAAATTTATGAAGAGTCACCGTTTTGGGGTTTTTGGACTTTTCTAGAAAACGGTAAGTTTTTTCGAAAAATTACCAAGTTGTAGACCTGTAAATTCTCTACAAATATGGTCCTGGCACTCTTTCTCTAAGAGTTACCAGTTCTGAGACATCGCAATTGCAGGAGTAGAAAAAAAATCTAAATTTGAGGTTTTTTTTCGATTTTTGACCCCGAATAACTTTTTTAACACAAACGGGTTTGCAGTTTTCTTCCTCCTCCTCCTGACAAAAAAAATTAGCTCTTTGGGAAATTTTTTTATATAAGATAAACTAAATTTACCGGACTACACCTTTTCAAGTTTATATTGAGAAAACAAAAGTTGATAATGAGAATTGTAACTTGATATTGAGAAAACCCAAGCTGATAATGAGAAATGTAATTTCATATTCAGAAAACAGAAGTTGATAATGAGAAATGTAAGTTGATATTTAGAATACAGAAGTTGATAATGAGAAATGTAAGTTGATATTGAGAATACCCAAGTTAATAATGAGAATTGTAAGTTGATATTGAGAAAACACAATTTGATAATGAGAATTGTAAGTTGATATTGAGAAAACGTAAATTGATAATGAGAACATGAAAGTTGATAATGAGAAAATGTCAATATCAATATCTACTTACACTCCCTCATTATCAACTTGTTTTTCTGAATATCAACTTACATTTCTCATTATCAACTTGTGTTTTCTCAATATCAACTTACAATTCTCATTATCAACTTGGGTATTCTCAATATCAACTTACAATTCTCATTATCAACTTGAGTATTCTCAATATCAATTTACATTTCGCATTATTACCCAGTGGGAAGGTAGGCAATGCATTACCTTTTTCCATGCATGAAAAGATGTATGAATTTTGTTATAAGAAAAGATCACACCAAAAGCAAGGAAGGGAGTAATGTGTCGCTCAATTTTTGATTTGTAGTTTTATAAAAAATTGTTTTTCGAGCATGAAAAGATGTACGAATTTTGTTATAAGAAAAGGTCATAGCAAAAGCAAGGAAGGGAGTAATGTGTCGCTCAATCTTTGATTTGTAGTTCAAAAAAAATTGTTTTTCATACATGAATAGATGAACGAATTTTGATGTTAGAAAAGATCATACGAAAAGCAAGGAAGGGAGTAATGTGTAGCTCTATTTTTATTTGTAGTTTGAAAACTTCAAACAAAAAAAAAAAATACACAACTTTCAAACATAAAAAAAATACAATTTAAATTCATTTTGAAACTGCTGCTAGTTACTTACATCTTCATCGCTTTTCCTGCTGCTATGAGGCTTTTCAGAAGTCGAGAGTCGACTGGACTGTGTGCTCCTGATGCCGGTGCCTTTGTGGTTTTGGTTTTTTTATTATATTTTTTTTTGGTGCACTCATCTTGGTCGTAGCCCATGACGAGCTCGTCATTCAAACATTTAAAATAGTACCTTAACTTTTCCCCCGCTGTAGAGCCTCACTGGGTCTTAAAGTCCTTGTTACTCCACAAGGAAATTTATAAAATGTTATGCAAAATGAAATATGTCCCTTGTAAAGCATCTTTTCATTCAAGAAAGGCAATGCAAGATATAATGTATCCCTTGTAGTGCATATTTTCATTCTTGAAAGGTAATGCATCATTTCATTTATAAAAAGTAATATAGAAAATAATGTAAACCTGTCGCTTCAGTTTGTAGGCGAGCGACACATTACTTTTCCTATGACATCGCTGTAGAAAAATTCATGCATGTTTTCATGTATAGTCTATAGGAGCTATTCATTACTTTATGCATTGCTGTACATTACCTTTTCCCACTGGGTAACTTCTGTATTCTCAATATGAACTTACATTTCTCATTATAAACTTTTGTTTTCTCAATATGAACTTCCAGTTCTTGTTATCAACTTTTGTTTTCTCAATAAAAACTTACATTTTCTCATTATAAACTTGAAAAGGTGTAGTATTTTTTGATGTTATGCGTGGAGAAAAGGTTGCTCTAGCTCGAGAACTAAAGGCTTTACAAAAATAACTATTTTCATTGTCGATGGGGAACTTCGTGACAAATAAATGGTGCACTCAGAAAAAAATTTCCTTACCGCAAGGAAAAAATGCCTTATTTCAAGGAAAAATTTCCCTTATTTGGTTCCAAAGACATGGCTTCCTTAAGATAAGTAAAATATTTCACCCAGTTTAAGGAAACCCTTTTTCCTTACTTTAAGTAATTATTTCTTTGTTCTTAGGAAAATTTTACTTGTAAGAAAGAAATCTCTTACTTAAATTAAGTAATTAAATCTTTTCTCTTAGAAAACCCTCAGGTGGCCCACCCGGCTACGCGACCCCCGCTTTTCTGCACATTTCACTTTCTCCACATATCGCAACTCCTTTATTTAATATTACAAAAACCACACGAAATACCACTAGTAGGGTTGATATTGCGTTCTACACGCGTTAAATTTAGTGAGCCGTCTTGTAAATGGCACCATTATATTTAATAACCACTTAGGTATGTACACAGATGGACAAAAGTCACCGTCGTTAGAGCTCTAAAATATGGCCAACCCGACCCCGCCCTTATAAAAATTGAAACTCGAAAAAAATACTTATAATAAAATCAACAATGGATTTCACTTTTATTAGCAAAAAAAATCAGCTTACTTCATAGGCATATTAACAAAAACAACAATTCAATATTTATGGTATTTAATTATAAAGAACAAAAGTCACCGTCAATTGGGTACTAAGACTACGTTAATATGTTGTATGTTTACCATTACTTCTTACTTGTAGACGCTTCGGTTTGGAATGTACAAGTTTTGTTGTTGTGTCTGACCCAATTTTATTCCATTCCTCTAAAAGAATTTGTTTAAGTCCATTTTTAGAAGTAATGTGGTGCTCTCGAACTCGACGGTCCAATTGGTGCCACAAACTGTTATGGTTTGCCTTCGATTAATTCATTTTGGTTTAGGGTGATTGGACCTGACTCGTTTAGATTCACACTCCGGTTTGACGTTTTATCGATAGTTTTTATGAGTTGGTCTGGGGTCCTGGGTGGCAGCACCAAATATTCCCATGGAATGGAAAGGTACCGGGAAGGACCATAAATCTTCCGGAGAACTTTTCTCTCAAATACTCCAAGGGCCATCTCATCTTCTCTTGACATTGTCCATGAATCTGAGCCATACATCAGGACAGGTATGATGAGAGACTTATAGAGCGTGATCTTTGTTCTTCGAGAGAGGACTTTACTTCTCAATTGCCTACTCAGTCCAAAGTAGCACTTGTTGGCAAGAGTGATTCTCCGCTGGATTTCTAGACTGATATTATTTTCGGTGTTGATACTGGTTCCCAAATAGACGAAGTCCCTCACAGTTTCAAATTTGTAACTATCAACAGTGACATGGCTGCCAAGGCGCAGGTGCGCCGATTCTTTCTTTGATGACAGCAAATACTTCGTCTTGTCCTCGTTCACGGCAAGACCCACTTTTTTCGCTTCCTTATCCAGTCCAGAGAAGGCAGCGCTTACGGCGCGGTTGTTAAGGCCAATGATATCAATATCATCGGCATACGCCAGCAATTGCACGCTCTTGTAAAAGATTGTACTATTGCGGTTTAGCTCTGCTGCTCGAATTATCTTCTCCAGCATCAGATTGAAGAAATCGCACGAAAGGGAGTCGCCCTGTCTGAAGCCTCGTTTGGTTTCAAATGGCTCAGAGAGGTCCTTCCCGATTCTGACGGAGCTGTTGGTATTGCTCAACGTCATTTGACAAAGCCGTATAAGCTTTGCAGGGAAGTCAAATTCAGACATGGCGGTATACAGGCAACTCCTTTTTACGCTGTCAAAAGTGGCTTTAAAATCGACAAAGAGATGGTGAGTGTCGATTCTCTTATCATGGGTCTTCTCCAGGATTTGGCGTATCGTGAAAATCTGGTCGATGGTAGACTTACCAGGTCTAAAGCCACACTGATAAGGTCCAATCAGTTTGTCTACGATGGGCTTCAGCCTTTCACACAACACGCTAGAAAGAACCTTATATGCGATATTAAGAAGACTAATTCCGCGGTAGTTGGTGCGGTTAGCGGGATCGCCTTTCTTGTGGATTGGGCAAAGCACACTTAAATTCCAATCCGGAGGCATACATTCGTCTGACCATATTCTGCATAAGAGCTGATGCATGCTTTTTACCAGCTCGGCGGGTAGTCCGTCTTTTCCAGGCGCTTTGTTGTTTTTGAGCCGGGATATAGCTATCCTCACTTCATCATAGTCAGGTGGTGGGACGACTTTTCCATCGTTGGCAGCGTCCTTTTTTTCGAGGCAGTTTTGCATTCCTCATCGTACCAGTTGTTCTTGCGGGCTCGCTGGAACCCTATAGTGGCCTCAGCGGCGGTACGCAATGAGTGAGAGATATGCTTCCATTGCTCGGTTACATCGTTAGGTCGAGGATTGCCCTCTGCTAGCAGGTGTGAGGGTCGAGTTGTGAAATTATCCGCTGTCTGTGTCATGCGCAGCTTCTCGACGTCAAACTTTCCTTCCGTTACTGTGCGCACTTTCTTCGTTGCACAGAGGCGTGTGCGTATCTTGGCTGCGACAAGATAATGGTCAGAGTCAATATTGCGACCACGCAGTGTACCCACGTCCAGAACGGTGGAGCTATGTCTGCCGTCAATCAAGACATGATCAATCTGGTTTCTAGTTCTTTGATCAGCGGACAGCCATGTGGCTTGGTGTATTCGCTTATGCTGGAACCTGGTACTACTGATGACCATATTGCGAGCAGCGGCGAAGTCAATCAACCTAGTGCCGTTGGGGGATGTTATATCGTGGAGACTGAATTTTCCAACTGTGGGACCAAAGACTCCTTCCTTGCCCACCTTGTCATTAAAGTCGCCGAGCACGATTTTGATATCATGCTGGGGGCAGCGATCATAAGTCTGTTCAAGTTTATCGTAGAAGGAGTCCTTCTCTGCATCGTCCGTTTCCTCAGTCGGCGCATGGGCGCAGATAAATATTATGTTGAAAAAGCTCGCCTTGATGCGGATCGCAGCGAGACGCTCGTCCACAGGAGTGAATGCTAATACTTGGCGGCGAAGTCTCTTCCCCACCACGAATCCTACACCACGCGCTTTGCCGCATGCCTGGCCACTATAGTATACGTCACAAGGACCGATGGTCGTCTTTCCTTGCCCCGTCCATCGCATTTCCTGCAGGGCGGTGATGTCGGCCTTTGCGCCTACGAGGACATCAACCAGTCGGGAAGCGGTACCGTCCCTTGAAAGGGTCCGGACATTCCCGGTACATGCCCTAATATCCAAATCGTTATGCCTTATTCGTTTTGCCGGGTCGTCAACATTAAAGGGGGTTCTCATCTGAGGCTTTGCATTTGTTTTCATTGGAATTAAGTTTTTTACGTGGCGGGTCCCAAACCCAACGCACAACCCGTTTCGGGGTTTTGGAAAATATTTACACATTTATATAGCGAGCCGCTTGCTTCAAGACAGACGCCCGCTTGCAGCCGCACCTCATGGTGAACAGACGCTACGCAAAAACCTCGGTGAGCCCTTAAACCAAGTATGTCAGAGTGGCCCCACCGGGGCTCCCTCTCTTTCTGCCGCGAGCCTAGGTAGCTCCCGTTGCCCAGAGTGCACGAACGAGGACGCAATAGTCGGGATTGAGCAAGGTCACTTGGCAACCAGACTCCATTACACTCCAATTCGTTAATAGTTGAGATAATCGCACATGGCTTACCATTTTGGAATCTTCAAAGCTTCAACTTTAAGAGTATGTAAAAATATTTTGAAAAAAAATTTAAAAAATTGAAACAGAAGTCACTTTGAAAAAAATGCCATTTTTATCCATACAAAATGTAAATAGCCACCCCTAAGGGTTAAGTCAGAGCGCTAATTTTTTGCAAGGCTTATTTTCTCATCAATACCTAACTTTTTGGGGGTTAGATAAAAAAAAAAACAATTTTTTTTTATTTGAATCACCCTAATGTACATGCAAGTCGCTCGTTGTTACATAAGGGGTGATTTCCATGTTTAGCCGTCACGTCCATTCGGTAAACTTTCATCAGACTCGTAGCTGAAAGTTAAGCAGCATTCCTGCTGAAATCTCTGATCCCAGCATGAGAATTTCAGATTGAGCCGTGGCGAATTAAACAGGATTATATATAAACAGTTTTGTGTCACTCGGCTTAGAGGATCTCTTCACTTTACTTTAACCATTCTGTGCTTGCATCTAATTTTTAAAATATATATTGTTGCAGTCTCTCAAGCCCTTGGAAGATGAGACGGATCAGTCCGAGCAGTACATTTCACTCTTTTTAGAACAAGAAAGCGATACGGAACTTTTCAATTCAGCTATTGAGGATTACTCTCAAATTAGTACTACACATAGCCAAAAATGCCTAATAAAATTAATAAGATTGTCTTCATGATCAGCTTTTGGGCAAAGGGGTAGTCGCAACAGTGCAAACGAAGAAAAAACTGTAGGGAAATCTTTTTGGTTTTAAGAAGAAATTCTTATTAAAAAAACTATACATTTAGTACAAAGGTGTAGTTAGACGCTGGAAATTATTAGTATACGATGGCCGGATGGTTAGCAGCTGGGTTTAGCAATCGAAAAATTGTAAGTTCGATTCTCTCTCTTTTTTTCCTAATTAGAAATGTTAAAAAGAAATCTTCTTAAATATATTTATAAGATTTTCCTTTGAAACATTAACAACTCTACACATATCGGTAATTAGAAGCTGACAATCAAAAGTGAGCGATGGCCTGATGGTTAACAGCTGGGTTTATCATTCCGAAAATTGTAAGTTCGATTCTCGGTGAGGTCGATATCATTTTATTTTTCATTTAAAATATTAAAAAGAAAATCTTCTTAATAAAATTAAAAAGACGGTCTCTACAATAATAAGAAGCACATCTTCTTGAAGAAAATCTATAGAGATATGTTATGACTTTTGTTCTATTTTATTAGGCATTGTTGGCTCTGTGTAGGAAAAGATGCGCTACTGATCCCAATTCTTTTGATATAATATCGGACATACGCCTTGCTTCGCCACCAAGTTGCACTGAAAATAGTGTAATAGTGGAAAGTAAAACAGCCAATAGCTGTAAAATAATTTCCAATGCAGCAACTACCCCACAATCTGTTTCTACTAAAAATAGTGCTGAAGAGAATAGAACTAGGAAGAACCATGCAGTAAAGAAACGACGAACTAAAACAGAAAACGACATGAATGAAAACGCTTCTGCTTTAATTGAAGCATCTCAAAATTTAACTCATGCTTTTTGTGCTGCGTCTAAAAATGAGAAAGCAAATATTTTTGGAGCCTATATTGCCGAAGAAATCGCTAAACTTGATCCAGATCTTCAAGTTACAACAAAGAGAGATATTCATAACATTTTAGTCGATTCGCAAATTGAGCAACTAAAACGACGGTAGGCGTATTCAGTTGTGAATTCTGGTGCCTGAACCAATTAGCCGCAAATGCATTTTCCAATTTACTTCTCCCTTTGCCAATGCAGAAACCAACAGTAAAAACTAATTTTTTGGATGCTATGACTGAATGAATGAATGAGCTTGGAATACATTTGGAATACTTCTACATATTTATTGTAGAAAAATTGTCCATTTACTACATGGGCTATTTTAATGGGGTTTCTCTTCACGTGGAAAAAAATGTAAATAATTCCTTGCAACATCTATGCACAACATATTCGTTACTTAAGTTTAGTTATTAGACTGTTCAGACAGAGAAAATTAAGCTGCTGATTTATAAGAATTGACAGTGATTTGATCATATCATATCAATTCTTATCCATTCCCAGCTCATTTTTCTACGTGTTGTTACTTTAATTTAAAGAGTTATGTATATGTGATATTATCGTTTGAATTATTTTGTACAACTAGCTGTTCTAGAGGTTGAAATACATAGAAATTTGCAAAACCTTTGACAAATCACCGCTCCTAATGTTAACAATGGTTTAACTCATTTGATTTGATTTACGTTTCACAAACATTGTACGGAAATGACAGCTTTAAGGTTATATCTAAATAAAGTTATAAAAAACCGCCTCAAAGGAAAATTTAGGTAAAGGATATTAGACTTATAAGTTAAATCCTTTACCTATATTTTCCTTTTAGGCTTTTTTTTAAGATAAGACTCTATCTATCAAATTATTGTTTCACCAGACAAAGCGTCAAACAAAGTGGTGTTCGTTTCATAAAAAGTTGGATTTTCAAAATGCAAAAAGGCATACTATCTGCCTTTTAAAGATTCGGCACTGTTTAATATTGCCTTTCAAATCAAATGCTGCTGATTTTGTTGTTGGCCGTTCTTGGCATTTGGCACTCGATCTGGAAGGGTACCGGGCAGCAGCACTACCTGGCACACCGGTATACTGAGATCTTATTGGTAGGCACGCAGCATGATGAGGAGGAGGAAACGGTGGAGCACCTCTTCTGACACTACCCGGCTTTAAGCGGCGCGAGAATTTCCTTTCTGGGAGTTACCTTCCTGAATATCCTAAGCCAGGTCGCAGAGCTAGATGTAAAGGACTTGACGGCCTTTATCAAGTCAGCAATATTGTTCAAGGAGTGTCAGTTCCGGGATTCTGCTATGTGGAGAGTCCCGACAGCACTGAGATTTTCCCCATGGCTGGGTCCCGAGACTGACTCCTAGTGTTGGTGGTATCACAACGGGTCTTTTAAAACTGTCCTTAGTGTGCCTCTGCGGCAGCCACTTGAACCTACTTACCTAAGACATCGGACCCGGAAGCTTTTTGACAATCCCGGGATTATCTCAGATATCCTCTAAAAAGGTAGGGAGGGGTATCAAAAATAAATACCATGAATCACGTTCGAATTTTGGAATGAGACCCGGCAAAGTTACTACGCGTCTTTGATAACTCTCCAGATTTTTTGGATGTGCTTTAGCAGTTTCGTGGTTTTGCATTTGCCCCTTTCGTTGTTTCGCATAAACACCGACAATAGTAATAAAAATTTATTGTGTCCTAAAAATTTGCATTTGAATTTTCTATTTATTTTATTGAATCAAAAACAACAATAAAATGGCTATTCTACATACAGAAATAATATATGTACATATGTATAAATGTGTTTAACAAAAACTGAATTAAAGGCAACAAAGTACATATACCATCACCAAATGCCGATGATGCTTTTGCTCTCAAAAATTACCTAATGAAGCCTTTCTTTCACTTGAGATTACCCCAGATATATATATATAGGTATATCTTTACATGCTACCGCAAACGGGTTTCGAATTTGTTCTCTAGTTTTTACACGTACTCTAGATGTATCCTTTCAGGTTGTCTTAACATGCATATGTATTCTAATATTTTAAGAACAAAAAATATGCAATCGAAAACACATTTTGATGCTGTTTCCGGTTATATGTACCCCAACTTCATCATATATTATTAATATTTATAAAATTATAGTCTAATGTAGCGAAATAGTTTTCAAATTTTTTTCGTATTTCAGCAGCACGTTTTTACGGCACATTCCGTTCAGATGAAGTTGGGATATAACTGCTGGTAATAATTGCATCGATTTCCGCGTCGGAAATTGCATCGAAATGGGTTTTTGTTTGCATATTTTGGGTTCTTAAAAAATTATGAATACATATACAAGCTAAGACAACCTGAATGGCGTCTTCGGGAGTTCGATGTATTAGCGAAAACAAAACTCGAAAACGGTTTGCGAGGATGCCAAAAGTGTTCTCCACAACACGTCTATTCCTCGATAGCATATAATTATATTTTACTTCGCTCTGAGACAATCGCAAGTGAGATTAAGGCTTCATAAGGTAGTCTTTGAGTGCAAAAGCATCGTCAGCTAGCAGGACGAACGGCGAAATAGTTGAAGTATTTGGAAGCATACTTGATGGTGGTATATGTACTCTGTTGCCTTCAATTGCGTACTTCAGGTCAGAGTTTAACCAAATCCCTGCATCACCAACTCTGCCATTAACACCGACATCTGCGTATATGAATCGGTAGTTGGCGTCTGCGATTGCCATTAATACAATGGAATGGTAACCCTTATAATTAAAATAAGTGGATCCCGCTTTTTTTAGTGGTAGTATTCTACAATGTTTTCCTGAAATATGAATATAGTATTTACTTGAACATATTTTTTGTTGATCAATTAAATTACCATCCAAAGCGCCTATGCAGTTTGGAAAACCCCATATTTTGAGGAAATCTTCGGTGACATTCCGCCACTCCTCTTCGGTACTGGGAAATGCCAAGTACTCTTCATTTAATGCGGTATATATCGCTGGAATTGATTCTTTTAGAATCTTTGAAATAGTCGATTGCTGAATACGAAACGGCAATTGCAGCGACATTTGGCTTTCACCTATGTCCATTGAAAAGGGGTTATATTATTATGCTTAAAGAAATCACTACTTAAAATATGATAGGGATAGCGAAAGGGTTAAGGATAGGAAGAATAATTGGATAGGGATAGAAATTGGGATAAGGATAGGGATAGGGATAGAAATAGGGATAAGGATAGGGATATGGATATGGATAGGGATAGGGATAAGGATAGGGATAGGTTAGGTTAGGTAGAAGTGGCTGCCGCAAAGGCACACCTAGGCCAGTATTAAAAGGCCCGTTGTGATACCATCAACACTAGGAAAGTCAGTCCCGGGACCCGGCCATATGGAAAATCCCAGTGCTATTGGGACTCTCCACATAGCAGAATCCCGGGGCTGACACTCCTAAAACCGACACCGTTACACCTCCTCGAACCATTTAGATGACTTGATGAAAGCCATCAAGTCCTTTATGTCCAGCTCCGCTACCTGGCGTAGGCTATCCAGGAAGGGAACTCCGAAAAAGCGCCTTCTCGCGCCGCTTAAAACCGGGCAGTTGCAGATGAGATGCTCCACCGTTTCCTCCTCCTCATCATCTTTGCAACTCCTACAGCATCGTCGGTAGGGTACACCCAGCCTTGCTGCGTGCCTTCCAATAAGGCAGTGCCCGGTTAAAACCCCTATTAATATAGATATATCCCTTCTTCTTAGGGTGTAAATATATTTAGATCTTTTAATATCCCATTTTGGCCAGATTGTTTGGATACTCGGCACCCTGGCGATAAAAGCCATCTTTCATTGGCTTGTCGGAGTGTATGCTCCTTCAGCATCAGCTTGCATGTGGCAAAGGGCATACCTAAGCGTTCTTTATCCTGAAGAACCTGCTTGGTCGTGCCCTGCCTAGCAAGTTCGTCTGCCCTACAGTTTCCCTCAATGTCCTCAAATGTCCCTGTGTCCCGGGACCCATGTGAGGCTCAAGCGGTTCTGTTGGGCCATCTCCTGAAGAGATCGACGACAGCTGAGCGTCAGTTCAGAGTTGAACAAGTAAGAGCCAAGGGATTTGACTGCCGCTTGGCTATCGCTGAAAATAACGATATTCTGTCCGATAGCGTGTTGCCCTATCCAAGCCGCGGCGTCCATGATTGCTGAGACCTCAGCCTGGAAGACGCTGCAATGATCAGGCAGTCTGAAGGAAAGCTCAAGGTCCAGATCCTTGGAATAAATCCCTCCTCCAACTCTGCCGTCCAACTTCGAACCGTCGGTGTATATGGAAATGCCGCCATTAGTAGCAGGACACCGATCCGTCCTCTCCCAGTCTTCCCTGCTGGGAATGTTTATTCTGAACCAGCTATCTCCGACTGTTGTGGTTGCACAACGGTCCGTACTCGGAGGGAGAAAGCTGTAAGAATCCAGAATACCGGAGTGTCCAGTAGTGCCTGCGCCCCAGCCGGAAGTTTCCCTTAGACGCAGAGCCGATGCTGCCGCTGCCCGGTACCATTCCAGATCGAGTGGCAAAATGCCAAGAATGGCCTGGAGAGCTTCGTTGGGCGTTGTTCTCAACGCGCCGCTTATACAGATCATGCTAGATCTGTGGACTTTACCTAACAGGTTTAGGTTGACTGCCTTGCTCAGCGCAGGCCACCATACCACGACTCCATACAGCATAATTGGCCGGATTATCGCAGTGTAAATCCATCTGCAGATTTCTGGACTGAGCCCCCATTTTTTGCCAATGGCTCTTTTACAGGTGTAAAGTGCAATGCACGCTTTCCTCTGGCGCTGGATGACATTCTCCTTCCAGTTAAGCTTTCTATCCAGAACTATGCCTAGGGATGTGGCTTTGTCAGCCAAGTTCAGGCGCACTCCATTTAGTTCTGGTAGGCTTAGCGTTGGTATTTTGTACCGGTTAGTATAAAGGACAAGCTACACTTTTCCCGGGTTGATATTAAGTCCGCAGCGAGATGACCCCGAGGAAACTGCTCGCAGTGCTACTTGCATCAAGTCACACAGGGTTTGTGGGAATTTGCCTCTGTATGCAATAGCTAAATCGTCTGCATATGCAACTATCCTCCCGCCCCCCCAGCTTGTATCTCGTAGCAACGAGTTTACAGTGAGGTTCCATAAAAGCGGAGAGAGAACACCACCCTGAGGCGTTCCTCTTGTGACATAGCGTGAGAAATCAACTGTGCCCAGTGTAGAAACTATTTTCCTTCCCTTTAGTAGCTTATCAATTAGTCCAATAACTGCTTATGCCCAGATTAGTTAGAGCGGTGTTAATAGCCTTCGGGCTTATATTGTTGAAGGCACCTTCAATGTCTAAGAAGGCCACGAGACAGTAATCTTTTTCATACAACGATTTTTCAATAACAGAGACAAGGCTGTGAAGCGCAGTTTCCGTTGATTTACCTTTGGTGTATGCATGTTGATAGCTAGAGATAAGGTTGCTATCAATAGTAGAGGAGAGATAATCGCTAATTATCCTCTCGAAAGTTTTGAGTGCAAAGTACGAGAGACTGATCGGTCTGTAGTCCTTAGGCTCATAGTGTGAGGCCTTCCCAGCCTTAGGAATAAATACTACCATGGCGCTTCTCCAGGAGTGCGGAATGTAGTTGAGAGCCAGGCAGGCTGAAAAGAGAAATACCAGCCATTTAGCCGATGTTTCCAACGTGTTTATGAGTTGTGCGGGGAAAATCCCGTCTGGCCCAGCAGCCTTGAACGGCTCAAAGCTTTTGATCGCCCACCTTACCCTTTCCTCCGTGATAGGTATATTCACTGCCATATTTGTTGCAGATGCTAAAGGTGCTTCATGCAAGTTCCCCGGAAAGTGTGTATTCAATAGCAGCTCCAGGGTTTGCCCTTCCGTGCTAGTCCACGATCCGTCAGGGTTCCGCAAATAGCTAATGGCTGTTTGAGTTTTTGAGAGCACTCGTCTAAGTCTCGCCGTATCATCGACCTTTTCGACCCCGGTGCAGAAATCTCTCCACGAAGTTCTCTTCGCCTGCCTTAGGGCCCTTTTATAGGCCCTCAGTTTAACTTTATATTCGAGCCATTCAGGCTCCGTACCGAGGCTCTTGGCCCTATTAAATTGCTTCCTGCAAGACTTGCGGAGCGAATCCAGGTCGTAGGACCACCAGTGTGGTCTATGTTTACCGCGTGGTTTCGGCACAGGGCAAGCCTGCTCTAGGGCATTTGAGAGCGCCGTTGTAAAGGTCGCAACCAGATCATCCAGTTCTCCTACTGATGATGGAGCTTGTGGGGGTAACACTGGTAGGTCCCTAACTAATATTTGATTATGTAGCTGCCAATTAGTGTTGCGTGGATTGCGTTTCATAACTGGCTGCTCAACAGAAAAATCTAAGGCAATTTCTATGTACCGTTGGTCGGAAAATGAATGCTCCTCAAGAACACGCCATTTCCTAACCCACTCATAAGCGCCTTCGCTACAAATAGTGAGGTCTATGACCTCCCTACGGGCTTTAGTGATAAAAGTAGGCTCGTTACCCACGTTACAAACCACCAGGTTAGTTGTTAGTAGGTAGTCAAACAGAGACTCGCCCCAGCATGTAGGGCATGTAGACTGACGCCATCGTCAGCCTGGTGCTGCCGACCGTTAAGCTGGCAGCTGTAACGTCACCATTTGAATAGTTGGGTAAGAGAAAGGTGTTCAGCTCAGACTTGACCAAGATACAGGTTCTGACCTTGCCCTCCTCATTAGCTCGGATGAGCTTGTACCCCTTAGCCCCCAATCCACAGATCCTTGAGCTATTAACCCAGGGTTCTTGGATAAGGACCACGTCTACGTCGCCTTTATAAAGACGACTGCTTAGGGCAGCTGAGGCTGCTTTAGATTTGTGCAGGTTAATCTGAAGCACCACCAACATGAGAGCGCTCAGACTTCCCTACCACCGTCGTACCGTCGTGGAGGTCTACCCCGTCCCGGGGCCTATCTCTCAACGACAATTTATCTGCACGATTTGGCGTGGCGGAATCTCTACTGTCTGAAGCGGCATCAACGTTAGTGTGCACCGGATTGCCCTCCACCACCGTGCGGTCAGGTCTTCCGCGTCCGTTAGGCTATCTTCCATCGCCGAGTCGTTCACGGCTTCCTCGCAATTTGACGTGGCGGATACCATACTTTCCGCGTCTGACACCCCTGCCTCCTCTTCTGGTTCTTCGATTTCCGAGTCCTTCGAAGCGGCCGGAATGGCAGCGCGTTGTGCATCGCCACGGTATACGTGGATCACGATCTGACCCATTCCATAATGCACTCGTCCGTTGCACCGTCTAAGGGGCTCGAGTGCCTCCTTATTCAAAGTTAAAACCACCTGTCTATGAGGCCCAACCTCACCCTCGACCAGATTGACACTCCAGTCCTGCGTCGGGAGAGACGGATTCCAGGCCTGCAGCATCTCAAGAATATTCTCCGGTTCAGCAGGGATGGCAGGAATCCATGTCCTTGCCCTTGGCCGGGCCGGAATGTCCTTCCAGTCGACGACCTCGATTTTTGCCCCTGGGTAGACCTCACCCAGTCTTGCAACTGCTGCCTTGTACAGTGCAACAGTTCTTGCATCCTCACACGCGAAAACTTTAATCTGACCCTGGTGCCAACCCGCGTCTGTACCCCGTGGCGGACTACCCGGAGACTCACGCCATATGTCGAGAAGGGCCCTGCCAATTTCGTTCCGGACATACAGCCACCGGTCTCTAGGGATGGACCAACGGTCGTTGCCTCGATCAATGACACCTATAAGGATCCTGTCCTTGGTCACTTCAGCAAAGCTGGGTTTGTCCACTACTGGGATATTCTGATGCCGCTTCGGATGGGGATCCACCTCTCCGTCCGATCTCTGGCGTTTGAAGGGATTCCCGTTCAGCCTTTTAGGTGCATAGGGCCTTTGGAAATTTGGTATCACAGCTTTCGCTTTCTCCACCATCTTCCTTTCATTCAGCGATAGTGTATCCTGCGATGCTCCCTCATATTTCTTCAGGATCCTTGCAGCCTTCCTTTTATCCCAGTACGCAAAGCATCGGGGAGATGTCTTTTGGGAGGAGTTCAGACCCGTAGTTGCCATCGCGGTCTCTCCCTTTGATAGAAGCTTAGTTGCGTCTTCCTTCTCTTTCGGATCACTGAGGCCAGGTCCCGAGACCATTGCCACAGACATTGAGAGGTTCGTGCCGGCGCTTGATGGAAGTTTAGCATCCGCCGTTTTCTGCTTACCTGCGTATGCAGCCGCACTGGTGCTGGCTTTCATCAAGTCACTCTCACTTGCTAGCAGTTTCGAGGATGACCGACCCGTAGTTACCATCGTTGTCGGTCCCCCAGTTGACTTTGAAATAGAGTTTGTCCTCCGGCGTTGTGATTTCTCTTGCTCCAGCATAGTTCTCCTCTGCTGCGGAGTAAACCGAAGTTATTGATTGTTTTGAATTTTGAGTTGTATTCATCTTGTTCGTACGACCCCTCGCCGGACACGGTCAAGGGTGGATTAAGGGGAATGTGTCGTCCGCCACGGCAGAGCCCCATACCGCGGTAAGACCATGGTTACTCTCTGAGGCGGTCCGGTATCAGGATAGGGATAGAAATAGGGATAAGGATAGGGATAGGGATAGAAATAGGGATAAGGATAGGGATATGGATAGGGATAGGGAAAAGGATAGGGATAGAAATAGGGATAAGGATAGGGATAGGGATAGAAATAGGGATAAGGATAGGGATAGAAATATGGATAAGGATAGGGATATGGATAGGGAAAGGGATAGGGATAGGGATAGAGATTGGAATAAGGATAGGGATAAAGATAGAAATAGAGATAGGGATAAGGGTAGGGATAGAAATGGGTATAGGGATAGGGATAGATATTGGGATAAGAATAGGGATAGAGATAGAAATAGAGATAGGGAGAAGGATAGGGATAGAAATAAGGATAGGGATAGGGAAAGGGATAGGAAAGGGTGTAGAGATTTTAAGTAATTTTAAGGGCCCGTAGTCATAGTCACAACTAAGTGTGATTTTGAGTTAGTTACAGCTTTGTGGCACAACTCTGTGTGTGCTGTTGAATATGCTTACAACTAACTTAAATTCATACATAATTCTGACTATGGCTAGGGGCCATGACATCTAATTGTGTTCTCAAGAGCAGTGTGTACTATAAATAATTACCCGTTGCCAAATAGCGCAGTGTTAGCTGCAATCTTTCAGCTGGTCCTATGCAATTTCTCATGGTTGTGTTCTGCTTAGTGCCCTATATCACTTTTACGAGCAGCGTTTCAAATTGAGCTGGAGTCATTCTCAATATTTGACGATACAGCTTGGTGTCTTCGCACTGTATCTCCCTCAATAGTTTTTGGCTAAATCCTTTAACGAAAAAAGCGTTATTAAAATTATCCGGAATCGCTATTGCACTTCAAGTTTTAGTTCTTACCCTCCGTTTCTCTTTTTAAATGCCACTCTGCAGCGAACTTTTTCTTTTTGCGCATCTCTTTTTCGCTTAAGATAAGCGCAGAAGCGGTTATTAAACAGTTCGTGGCAATATTTATTATTTGTGCTTTCATTTTGTATATTTTTTTTTTTAATATTTTTTTATTTATTTTGACACTATAAAGACAATTGTCACAAAAAATAATCGAAAAATAGTCGAATTGCCAAAAAAAATTTACGAAAAACAAATTGATGGTAATAACAGTTTGCACCACGCGACATGGCAACCACCCACCAATCAGATTGCGCCACCTGGCAACAACCAGATCGTCATCCACGTATACCGTAGCGATGTACAGCGCGCTGTCATCGAGGCTGCTCCGGGAGACTCGGCAATCGAAGTACCGCAAGAGGAACCCGAGGAGTCCGACGCGGAAAGTATGTTATCCGCCAACTCTAAGATGGAAGACAGCCTGCTGGACGGGGAAGGCTTTGACGTCACGGTGGTAGCAGCCCATCCTGAGCGCAATATCTTTGAAGCTTCTGCGGATTGGGGACTAAGGGTTTCAAGCTCATTCGAGCCAGCGAGGAGTGCAAAGTCAGAACCTGTATTTTGGTTAAGTCTGACCTCAACACCTTTCTTGTACCTAACTATACCAATGGTGACATTACCGCTGCCAGTTTAACAGTCGGCAGCACCAGCCTGACGATGGCGTCAGTCTATATGCCCTACGACACAGAAGAACCTCCACTACAAAGGGAGGAAAGAGATTTGGTGTCAAATTTTTGTACGGGACATATTATTATAGGAGCGGCCGCTAATGCTCATCACGTCCAATGGGGAGCTCCGATAACAATGCCAGGGGCGAGTCTCTGTTTGACTACCTATTAACAACCAACCTGGTAGTTTGCAACGTGGGAAGCGAGCCTACTTTCATCACACGTCAGAAAATGGCGTGTTCTTGAAGAACACTCATTCTCCGACCACCGATATATAGAAATATTGTTGGACTTTCGTGTAGAGCAAACTATTATGAAACGCAATCTACGCAATACCAACTGGCTACACAATGAAATTTTAGCCAGAGACCTAACAGTATTACCCCCACAAGCCCCCTCATCGGTTGAGGAGTTGGAGGACCTGGTAACGACATACACCACGGCGCTCTCAAATGCCCTAGAACAAGCTTGTCCAGTGCCAAACCCACGCGCTAAACATAGGCCACGTTGGTGGACCTACTACCTGGACTCGCTCCGTAAACCTGCAGGAAGCAATTTAATAAGGCTAAAAACCTCGACACGGAGCTTCAATGGCTCGAATACAAAGTTAAACTAAGAGCCTACAAAAAATCCCTGAGACAGGCAAATAAAACTTCGTGGAGGAATTTCTGCACTGGGGTCGAAAAGGTCGACGACACAGGAAGACTTAGACGAGTTCTCTCGAAAACTCAAATAGCCATTAGCTATTTGCAGAAGCCTGGCGTATCCTGGACCAGCAGGTAAGTGGAAACCCTTGAGCTGCTCTTGAAAACACATTTTCCGGGTAACTTGGAGGGCGGGAAGATAGTGGCATATACAGACGATTTAGCCTTGCATACAGGGGCAAATTCCCACAAACTCTGTGTGACTTGATGCAAGTAGCACTGCGTGAAGTTTCGTCATGGTCCCCTCGTTGCGGACTTAGTATCAACTCAAGAAAAGTGGAACTCGTTCTTTACACCAACCGGTACAAAATACCCCCGCTGGACCTACCAGAAGTTAATGGCGTGTGCCTAAACTTGGCTGATAAAGTCAAATTCTTGGGCACAGTTCTGGACAGGAAGTTAAAGTGGAAGGAGAATATTATTCGGCGCCAGAGGAAGGCGTGTGTTGCACTTTACACATGCAAAAGAGCCATTGGCAAAATGACCTATCATGCTGTATGGAGTCGTAGTGTGGTGGCCTGCGCTGAGGAAGGCCACAAACCGGAATCTGTTAGGTAAAGTCCATAGATCTGGCATGATCTGTATAAGCGGCGCGCTAAGAACAACGCCCAACGAAGCTCTTCAGGCCATTCTAGGCATTCTGCCACTCGCTTTGGAAGCGTACCAGGCAGCAGCGGCAGCGGCTCTGTGCCTAAGGGAAACGTCTGGCTGGGGCGCAAGCACAACTGGACTCTCCAGTATTTTAGGATCTTACAGTTTTCTCCCCCTGAGCACAGATCGATGTGTGGCCACAACAGTCACATTCCCAGCAGGGAAGAATGGGAGAGGATGAAGCGCTGCCTCGCTACTAATGGCGGCATTTCTGTTTACATTGACGGCTCGAAGCTATACGGCAGAGTTGGAGGAGGGGTTTATTCAATGGATCTGGAACTTGAGCTCTCCTTCAGACTACCTGATCACTGCAGCGTCTTCCAGGCTGAAGTCTCAGCAATCTTGGATGCCGTGATTTGGATAAGTAAACGCGCTTTCGGCGAGGACATCGTTATTTTGAGCGCCAGCCAGGCGGCCATCAAAGCTCTTGGCTCTTATTCGTTCTATTCTGAACTGACGCTCAGCTGTCGTCGATCTATTCAAGAGATGGCCCAACAGAACCGCGGGAACCTTACCTGGGTGGCGAGAACCAAGCTGGTTCTTCGGGATAAAGAGCTCTTAGGTATGCCGTTAGCCATATGCAAGCTAATGCTGAAGGAGTACACACTCCGTCAAGCCAACGAAAGGTGGCAACAATCCCCAGGGGGCCGGACATCCAAACAAACCTGGCCAAAATGGGATCATAAAAGATCCAGAGGCATTCACGCCCTAAGAAGGAGAGAAATCTCCATATTAATAGGTGTTCTAACTGGGCTAGGTGACCTCTACCGACGATGCTATAGGAGCTGCAAAGATGATGAGGAAGAAAAAACAGTGAAGCACCTCATCTGCAACTGCCCGGCTTTAAGCGGCGCGAGAACGCGCTTTTTGGGATTTCCCTTCCTGGATAGCCTAAGCCAGATCGCGGAACTGGACATAAAGGACATAATAGCCTTCATAAAGTAATCTAAGTTGTTCAAGGAGGAGTAACGGTGTCGGTATAGGATTGTCAGTCCCGGGATTCTGCTATGTGGAAAATCCCAAAAACTCAAAACTGGCCTAAGGGTGCCTCTGCGGGAGCCACTTGAACTTAACCTTAAGAAAAGCTTACAAAATGCTAAGCCATGTGTGATTATCTTAACGATTGAAATAATTATAGCTATTTAAAATTTACTAGATTATATACGTGTTACTGTGTATATGTGTGCGTTAGTACAAGCCTCAGTCATTTTTAAATAGCTGTAATTATATTAACTAGGTAGACCCGTGCGCGCCTTGCGCAAAAGAAAAAAACAAATGGTTTGAAATCGTTTACTTACGTCATACAAGCTTATGTAAAATTTTCGGAAATTTGATAAAAAGCAATCTATTTTTTCTATATGTATTTTTTTACAAACCTTGCTTAAATACAATATTTGACGTAAAAATAAACTCATTTGTAATTTTTTGTTTGAATGTCGCTTGAGCTGAAAAAGTTATATCTTGGAATCGCCTGACTCTAGAAAATGCCACATACAACTGTCCGTGTGAAAACACTGGGCTAGGTAAATACAAACCGGCTTTATCAAATGTTTGGCCTTGGCCTTGTTGATAGTCATAGCGAAAGCTACTTTTAAGGGAAACTGTTTCCTAGTCATCTGGAATGGTACTATTGGATCTGAAGGAGTTAGTTTAATTCGCGGTTTTATAGCAATTTTCCCGAACCGATTGATTTGACACTGATTGTATTCTCGCCTAAATGACTGACGACCATCCTGGCACCATTTATAAGTCCTTCTTTGGCATTAAGATTACGAATCAACATTACGATTGCATTTTTCTTCAAAATTAGTTTATGTGGATAATACTCGGGAGTATTAGTTTCATATTTTCGACTGTATCACAACTTAGATAAACTTTACTATCCCCGGGTAATAATTTTGATACTATACACTCATTAAAAGTTGAGCATTCGTCATTTTTTGGGCATAAACAAAGAGAATATATCAACAAGAGCCGTCACTCGTTATAAATGCAAGGAAAAAGATGGATGCCGTTTCTTTCAGGGTTTCGATAATTTTGTTTTCCTCGGTTTTGTCAATTCGACAGCTGGGATATTTTTGTTTCGACTCTTCTGTTATTTCACTTCTCGTCTATTTTTTACACGTTTTGTTTTGATTAGACAATAACATATTTATATCGAAATTACCGAAACCCTGAAAGAAAACGGCATCCATCTTGTTCGTTGGTTTCATAACGAGTGTTGGCTCTTGTTGATATATTCTCTTTGCTTGTTTTGATTAGACAATAACATACATATTTATATCGAAATTACCGAAACCCTGAAAGAAAACGGCATCCATCTTTTTCCTTGCATTTATAACGAGTGACGGCTCTTGTTGATATATTCTCTTTGTTTATGCCCAAAAAATGACGAATGCTCAACTTTTAATGAGTGTATAGTATCAAAATTATTACCCGGGGATAGTAAAGTTTATCTAAGTTGTGATACAGTCGAAAATATGAAACTAATACTCCCGAGTATTATCCACATAAACTAATTTTGAAGAAAAATGCAATCGTAATGTTGATTCGTAACTCGACTCTTCTTTTGACAACACACATTAAAATGTCGGTTTGTTTACATCCTGCACATATTAAAATAGCGCCAGCACCGAATAACAGAAAAGCAATGGCGTTGTTTAACATCCTGCACACATCTACATGGCGGTCTCCTATCTTTTACCTAATGGTAGAAAGAGATGGGAAGATGGAAAGAAGTGAGACAAAAAAGGAAATTAAAAACAGGTGACTAAACTCACTTTGAAATTTTCACGCCTATGCCTATGATATCACACTTGTTATTAACCACCATCTCAAACAGGTGTTAAACTCATTTTGGAATTTTGACGTCTATGCAGAAGAGTTTACACTTTGTATTGATACACAATGTATGTTATTGCCTAATCAAAACAAAATGTGTAAAAGAAAATAGACGAGAACTGAAATAACACAAGAGTCGAAACAAAAATTTCCCAGCTGTCGAATTGACAAAGAAAAAAAGGAAAACAAATAAATATAGTTTAAAAAACTAAAACTCACGCTTTTAGAGAGTATTGAACTAAAAAGTTGAAAATAATTTTAAAACCCCTACACAGTAGTATTGTGGAAAAAGCGTGGTCCACTGTGTTCCATAATCTTCGTTTTTTATTTAATTTATTTTTACCTTTTTAGTGCAATATTCTTTAAAAGCCTGTGTTTTCGCTTTTTAACCTATATTTATTTTTTACTTTTTAGTTAAATGTGTTATGAAGTAATCGATAAATATATTGAAGTATACCGCAGTCAAAACAAAACCTCTGGGTCTCCACTTGCGTTTGATACCCATATTGTAGGCAATTTTCAATATTATTGTACAATCTCATTTTGACCGATAACTCAGTTATCGGTAAATATATCGAAATATTCCAAAGTTCAATAGAAACCTGTGGACCTTCCCTTTCGTTTGATACCTATATTGAAGGCATATTTCAAGATTTTTGGGACAGTCTGAAGTCCAAATGACAGACTGAAGTGGAGCTACATACAAGCAAGCAAACATACATATGAATGTACATATGTACAAGTAAAGCTAATGAAAGCGTAGTAAAAAAACTAGCATTATGTAGGAAAAGCGTCTTGCGCTCGGACCACGCTTTTTCCACAATACTACTGTGTAGGGGTTTTAAAATTATTTTCAACTTTTTAGTTCAATACTCTCTAAAAGCGTGAGTTTAAGTTTTTTTAAACTATATTTATTTTTTACTTTTTAGTCAAATGTCCTATGAAATTATCGAAATAAATCGAGGTCCAAATGAAACCTGGGGTCTTCCCCTTTCGTTTGATACCCATATTGTAGGGAAATGTTAAGGTTTTTGGACATTCACATTTTGACCGATAACTCAGTTATCGATAAATTTATCGAAAAATATCGAAGTCGAAATGAAACCTGCGGTCTTCACCTTTGGTTTGATACCCATATTGTAGGGAAATTTTGAGGTTTTTGGGCAATCACATTTTGACCGATAACTCAGTTATCGATAAATTTATCGAAATATATCGAGGTCCAAATGAAACCTTGGGCCTTCACCTTTCGTTTGATACCCATATTGTAGGGAATTTTTTAGGTTTTTGGGCAATCATATTTTGACCGATAACTCAGTTATCGATAAATTTATCGAAATATATCGAAGTCCAAATGAAACCTGGGGCCTTCCCCTTTCGTTTGATACCCATATTGTAGGAAAAATTTGAGGTTTTTGGGCAATCACATTTTGACCGATAACTCAGTTATCGATAAATTTATCGAAATATATCGAAGTCCAAATGAAACCTGAGGCCTTCCCCTTTCGTTTGATACCCATATTGTAGGGACATTTTACGGTTTTTGGGCCACTGGGGCTTAAACCGAACGAGAGTTACATACATACAAGCAAACATACAAGTGAACCTAATAAAAGCGTGGTAAAAAGGAAAACAAAATTACCGAAACCCTGAAAGAAAACGGCATCCATCTTTTTCCTTGCATTTATAACGAGTGAGGCTCTTGTTGATATATTCTCTTTGCTTGTACCACTACCAGTCCAGCGCAGTGTTGCCACTCACATTTATTTTTTGTACCAAATAGTTTCAAGAGTGCCAAATTTTTTTTCTAGCATGGAAAAACACGCCTAAAAAGAACTATGTCGCGATAAATGCACAGGTTATCATTAGAATCTTCAAAAACATTTCTCTTCAGATTTTTGTAGTGCTGCTCTGAGTTTGTTCCTCGGCGGGGAAAAACAAACGATGTTGCTTAAATCATGAATTGGGGATTTTATAGCCAAAAAGCATTAGTATTTGTTTCCTTTAGGGGTCAACTGCAAAAAAATTAAAAAAAATTATGGGAGAGGGCTCAAAAAGCAGGATCACGAATCCCGGAGAGCTTTTTTAATTTTTTGTTTCAGTGAAAAATTATGATCAAAATCCCGAAAAAGGACCCAGGTCCGATCCCAATTCGGATCGGGATCCATGGTATTTGTGTGCAGAACACCTTTCCGAGTTGCTTATAAAAAATAACACTCGTCGGGTCCAACACAGGCTACGCCATCCTCAGCATTTCTGCGCAGAACACTTTTTTGGACATTTTTAGGGGCGGCCTAATGTGATTACAACAACCACATGAAAACTTGCAACTTTGATTGCAAATAACCCCTAAAGGAAACAAATACCAAACCATTTCGAAATTACATTGGCAGACGGAAAATCCGCGAAAAAGGGCGATATCGCCGATTCTGGCAACACCGCTCTGAAGTCTGATGAATGTCAGTCCCAATAGCGTAGCAGTACAAATTGATTTTTTTGTGAATTCACAATGGTTTATTCAAACAAATTAATTTTTATAAAATACGCTTAAGCAAAAGCAATCCGCTAATTAATATATGGTTTCGCATGTAGAGCTAACCCCCACCTTTAAAACGATACCTTATTTATTAAAATTGGTTTCAAATGAGAGTAGAAAATTAGGAGGAAACACAAAAAGACCTTACAGAAATAATATACATATATGTATGATGATGATGATGATGATGATGATGATGATGATATACAATGTAGATATCTTGACAAAAAATAAAAGTTTGTGAATTTTTCATTCGTTTTTCTGTTAAGTGTTTTCGGAATTTTTTATTCTGATTTTTTGTTTCTGAAAATTGATTTCTGAATTTTTCTTTCTGATTTGTTGTTTCTGAAAAAAGTTTTCTGAATTTTTCATTCTGATTTTTTGTTTCTGAAAAGTTTTTACCAACTTTTTCTTTCTGAAAAGTGTTTTCTGAATAAATTTTTCTGGAAAACAGAATTTCTGAATTTTTTCTTTCTGAATTTATGGGGGGCACCGTGCAGAAGACCACGCATGTTGTGCAAGTCTCTGTGGTCTATCAGCTATTCCGTCGGACCTTCAATAAGGTCGATAGACATAAAGAAATTCGGCAGTCCCGTCGGAATTGTTGATAGAGCCTTTTGACTAGCACTTACCAGCGTTTAAATCAGCTCATGACTTCCTAGAATTTTGAGACAAGGCAAGGAAAGGGAAACAGCATGCAGGTATCCTTTATTTATTATAATCATATCTATATGTGCAAGGCAGATCTAGGAACTGATAAAGAATATTTCTTTTTTCGAAAAAAAGTTTGACTATTTTCTGAATTTTATGATATGAAAAAATCTGGGTATATGTATTACGGAAAATCAAATTTTTATAGCAAAGTAAAAATTTAAAAGGTAGAAAATTGATTTGGAGTCATCAAAAAATAATCTAAAAGGATTCAACAATTTCTTGAAAAACTATTATCAGTTTTTGTTCACCTAAAGTAAACATATTTGATTCTTTTTCCTGTTTGATTTCCAAGATGGCTCAGAATTTGATCATAAGATTGTATGAAAAATGATTATAAGTTTTTGATCATCAAATGGAATCATATTTGATTATTCCTCCTTTCATTTTGATGATAACTCAGTATTTCGGCAATGAAATTAATCAAAATGGACTCAGGTTTAGATATTTTCAAAATTCATTCTTTCAAATTTTGCATTTACTTGCGCACCATATGGCGGTAGAATCTCAAAATTGCTTTCATAACGAGTGGTGGCTCTTGTTGATATATTCTCTTTGGCATAAAATAGCTGTTGAGTAAAAATTTGATATGTTATGCTATGGATACACACACGGAGATTATCTCCAATAAATCTTCTTTAATCAGATCCAAATTTTACCCTGATACACACAAAAATGAAGATTAACAGCATTGAGAATTACTACTTTGGTTGTTATTGCACTATATTCTTACCTACCTCAGCGACATCTAGTTGTCGAAAGTCGGATCTTAGAAACCAGCGCGACGCCTATCTGTCAGCTACCCTTAATTTCCTAGTGTTTCTTGGTGTTGTTGTCTATTTATGTACAGAGTGTTGCCAGTGCAAATTTTTTAAAACTGCTCAAATCTTCTTAATTTTTGGGAGTTTATAATGAAGATTATGCTCAAGTTAACTCCCAAAAGCGCAGTTAATTCGGAATTTGCGCTAATGTATCAGCCGTATTACTGTCCTTTATTTAATTTGTGCCGTAAACCTCAGCAATTAGACTATCATAATCAGCGTAGTATTGTCGTGGTATTTTAATAGTATCCTCGGATATTTCATGTTGGATTCTAAGTCACCATTTCCCAGTGTATAATAAAAGATCCAATAAGAAACATCCATAAAAGATTTTCAGTTAACAAATAAAATCAACTGCACTTATTGTGAGAAAGAATAAGAAAAATATTCGCAACAGGTGTTTAGCAGACTTTCACCACTGGCAATTACCCGCCCGCGCGCCATCTACATGTGAACGTTTGAAAATAATGTCCATTCACCATTGTCTTTTTTAATCAAAATCAAAGACTTGCACCACTACCAGTCCAGCGCAGTGTTGCCACTCACATTTATTTTTTGTACCAAGTAGTTTCAAGAGTGCCAAATTTTTTTTCTAGCATGGAAAAACACACCTAAAAAGAACTATGGCGCAATAAATGTACAGGTTATAATTAGAACCTTCAAAAACATTTCTCTTCCGATTTTTGTAGTGCTGCTCTGAGTTTGTTCCTCGGCGGGGAAACACAAACGATGTTGCTTAAATAATGAATTGGGGATTTATAGCCAAAAAGCATTGGTATTTGTTTCCTTTAGGGGTCAACTGCAAAAAAATTTTAAAAAATTATGGGAGAGGGCTCAAAAACGTGTATTGGCCGCAGGATCACGAATCCCGGAGCGCTTTTTTAATTTTTTGTTTCAGTGAAAAATTATGATCAAAATCCCGGAAAAGGACCCAGGTCCGATCCCAATTCGGATCGGGATCCATGGTATTTGTGTGCAGAACACCTTTCCGAGTTGCTTATAAAAAATAACACTCGTCCGGTCCAACACAGGCTACGCCATCCTCAGCATTTCTGCCCAGAACACTTTTTTGGACATTTTTAGGGACGGCCTAATGTGATTACAACAACCACATGAAAACTTGCAAGTTTGATTGCAAATAACCCCTAAAGGAAACAGATACCAAACCATTTCGAAATTACATTGGCAGACGGAAAATCCCCGAAAAAGGGCGATATCCCCGATTCTGGCAACACCGCTCTGAAGTCTGATGAATGTCAGTCACAATAGCGTTGCAGTACAAATTGATTTTTTTGTGAATTCACAATGGTTTATTTAAACAAATTAATTTTTATAAAATACGCTTAAACAAAATCAATCCGCTAATAAATAAATGGTTTCGCATGTAGAGCTAACCGCCAACTTTAAAACTATACCTTATTTATTTATATTGCAAATGAGAGCAGAAAATTAGGAGCAAACACAAAAAGACCTTACAGATATAATATATATGAAGTTAAGATAATCGCATTTTGGAAGCTCCAAAGCTTCAACTATAATAGTATGTAAAAATATTTTGAAAAAAGTTTCAAAAATTAAAAGAAAATTCTATTTGAAAAAAAAAAACCATTTTCCCCCATACAAAATTTATGGGAAAGGGCGAAAAAAATAGCCATCCTTAAGGGTTAAGTTAGAGCGCTAATTTTTTGCAAGGCTTATTTTCTCATCAATACCTAACTTTTTAGGGGGTAAGACCAAGTCGACATTTTTTGAATCACCCTAATATATATATATAATATATATATTTTTCCAGTTGTGCAGCGCTCCAAAATAATTCCCAGCTAGTAAGTTATTTAAATCATAAAAGTCTATTTCACGGATACGTTTGCGTGAAATTGATTACCTCATCTTTTAGTGCTTTTGTTTGAGTTATTTTTTGTTTCACTATGTTGGACTGCTGTTACAAAAAGTGTCCTAGCCAGAAGAAGATATCGCAAGCCGAAGTTTATGTCCGAAAAACTTCGGGAAATCCATCTTCATTTACCTTTAAAGGGAAAAGTGCCACTACTGATGATGATATTGCAGAACTTTTTTCGAAATTCTTTCAGTCGACTTATTCATCCACACGTTTTCAAAATAGTCCTTATCCGTATCACCTGAAAAGTTCAATTGCGTTCTTAATCCTGTTATCGATAATGACCGAATGTTCAAGACACATTGGCTTCTTACATTTGGCGCACAGCTTTCTGGTTTTTCCACGGCGTTTTTCCCCTTGTGCGTAACATAAATAGCAAGATCCGCACACAG
The DNA here is from genome assembly GCA_964058755.1 of Campiglossa producta. Lineage (NCBI taxonomy): Eukaryota > Metazoa > Arthropoda > Insecta > Diptera > Tephritidae > Campiglossa > Campiglossa producta. The sequence continues at coordinate 101,082,691 of CAXKVI010000002.1, read as the reverse complement.
GTTTTGGCGTGCGCGCTGCGGCAGATGTTGATGCTGCTGTTGACACCATTGATTCCACCGGTCGGTTGAAATATGCTTCAATAGCAATTTTAGTCGAAAAATTTCGCGTCACTTGACGATTTATGGCTCTGGCCTCAATAATGGGCATACACAATGCTTCAGCCAAGCTGCGCAGGATCAGCTTACGCTTGCTTGATCTCCAAGGCAACATAAGGTTATTCAAATCGTAGACAATGTAGGCTGCAAGAGCTGTAATGTCCAACATGTTGAAGAACATCGCTAGTGGCCATCGTTTTGTTTGTCTTTGTGTTGGATATTCCGCAAACATTTGGTCCATTCGATCAACACCACCTTTGGTACGATTATAATATTCAATTATTTCAGGTTTCCCACTGTCAGCTATTTCAGCATCATTATGCATGGTCGAAAGCAATATTACTGCTTTATTTTTTTTGGGAACATGAGAGCACATTGTCACATTATTTTTGAAGCCCAATGTCGTTGAACCAATTGTCCTGCTTTTGTTCGGCTTCATTTCTTGAGGAATATATGATTTGTTTTTGCACAAAGTTCCAACGATCGTGAGTTTCCAGGTGAGAAGCAGTTCTGCAACTGGCAAGGTCGTAAACAAATTGTCCATTGTAATGTTTCGGCCACTTCCTTGGTATTTGGCAGACAAATCCTTCACCACTCGTTCGCCTTGGTTCGTTTCCCTACCAGTTTCTGCTTGGCCAGTATATATTTGTCCATGCAGTGGATATGCATTTGTGGCATCGCAAATCCACCAAACCTTGATACCATATTTAGCAGGTTTTGACGGTATGTACTGCGTAAACCGTGTGCGTCCACGGTAAGGAAATAATTGTTCATCAATCGTCAAGCATGAGCTGGGCTTGTAATGTGCAGCAAAGATTATTGTTCATCATCGTCCACAACTCACTGATCGGTGCTGCTTTATCAGTTAGTAAGCGTGTTGCACGAGTGTTTTTATCGTCAAATCTTAGGAACCGCAATATCGAACAGAAACGGTTGACTCCCATTGTGGCGCGATATAAAGGATAGTTTTTGACGCTCCATAAATCTCGAACATGTTCTCTATTGCTATGGTTCGCACCAGTCATAATAAGTATGCCAAAAAATGCATACAGCTCTGTTATTGACACAGGCGTCCATGACTTAGGAGTTGTGTTTGGATGCGAATTGTTGTAAGCATCATAAGTTTCTTTTGCTGACTTATTTGTGTGGCGCATAATTATATCAGCCATTTGAACGTTCATGAAACATTTGAATGTTTGCTCTATTGACAACATTTCAGTGCATCTAGCTGGTCCAGAACGTTCTCTTATAATATTTTGTCTGAGTACCTGACGACTTACATTTGGTTCTTTCATCCACTCAGTACCATCACGTGCAACAAATTTTTCGTCACTAGCAGGTAATTCATTATTTTCTTCTACTTCCTCTTCTTCATCGTCTTCTTCATCATCCTCATAGTCCGAATAATCAGGTAATACTTCTGCGGCACTTTGCGAAACTTCAGCATCGTCATCATCAATTTCAATGTCATTGATTTGAATTTCTTCTTCATCTTCTGAGTCAAAATCATAGGGAGCGTCATCGTCACAAATTTCATCAAATAAAGATTGTATATATGATTCTCGCTGTTCCTCAGTTAGCCTGCATAATAAAAAAATTAGTATATGTTTACATTGTTGCTTATTTTACATTCGTTTCTTCTTGAAGCCATTTCGTATCCAGTTATTTATAGTTTCAGTTATATTTATTTTCACTTCTTACACTTTTGAGCACCAAAACAATAATGAAAATATCAACAGGCAGCATTTATAACAACACCTCGTGTGAAAACAACCCTTGCAGCTGCATATAAAATACAAAACCCAGTTATACCAGTGTATTTGCTACCTACGTACCCATACCTTGCGCGACCTTTTTGCACATATCTTTTGAACCAGGTTCGTTGTTACTCTACAGCCCTCGTGAAGGTTGGACACCTTGCCGCGGTACGAGGGCTTAAGTCGATAGCCACAGGGCTACGCTGCCCTTGTGATCATAGCGCCACCGGTACTACATCACGAGAGAAGCCAAGCCTCTCTGGCGCGACGACTAAGATCTTCCCCCTCCCAATCCAGGGTGTTATGCGACCACGTGCCCATTGGACGTTTGCAGCCGGGAGGCAAATCGTGGCTGTAATCGAACGGAGCCTCTCTGATACCGGGCCGCCTCGGAGAGTAACTATGGCCTTACCGTGGCGGACGACACATTCCCCTTACTCTTCCCTTGACCCTAAACTGGCCTTGCCCGGCGAGGGGTCGTACGAACAAGATGATAAATAGTAACAAAAACCCTAAAACTTAAGATACAACAATGTATACTGCACAGCAGAGGAGGAAAATGCTGGAGCAAGCGAGAACGCAACGTCGGAGGATAAACTCCATTTCTCTATCAGCCGTGAGATCGACAGCGATGGCAACTACGGGTCGATTAGCTCTGGATAACAAGGGGGCAATACCCAAAGTAAGTAGCGGTACAATAACAGTGAAGCCAACAACGGCTGATGCTAAAGTCCTAGTAAGTGCCGGTACCGAAACCAAGTCTTTAACGTCTGTGGCAGTGGTCTCACGACCTGGCCCCAGACATCCAAATAAGGGAACGACCGCGATGGCAACTACGGGTCGAAATTTACCCCAAAAGACATCTCCCAGTCGCTCTGAGTACTTGGACAAAAGAGCGGCCGCGAGGATCCTGAAGAAATACGAGGGTATTTCACAAGAGACGCTATCGCCGAATTCTAGAAAGACGGTGGAGATGGCTGAAGCTATCTTACCGAACTTCCAAAGCGATTACGCGCCAAAGAAGGTTAATGGAAATCCCTTCAAACGCCAGAGATCGGACGTGGATTTAAAACCTCACCCGAAGCGGCAGCAACACGCCCCCGTAGTGGGTAAACTCAGCTTTGCTGAAGTAACTAAGGATAGGATCCTCATAGGCGTCATTGACCGAGGTAACGAAAGCTGGGCCATCCCTAGGGACCAGTGGCGGTACGTCCGGAACGTTATCGGTAATGCCCTTCTCGACATTATGGATGAGTCTCCGGGTGCCACGCCGATGGGTTCTGATGCGGGATGGCACCAGGGCCGAATCAAGGTATTCGCTTGCGAGGATGCAAAAACTGTTGCACTGTACAAGGCAGCAGCTGCAAGACTGGGTGAGATCTACCAAGGGGCAAGAATCGAGGTTGTCGACTGAAAGGACATCCCGGCTCGGCCAAGGGCAAGAGCGTGGATTCCTGCTATCCCTGCTGAACCTGAGAGAATTCTCAGGATGCTGCGGATCATGAACCCGTCTCTCCCGACGCAGGACTGGGGTGTCAATCTGGTCGAGCATGCGGTAGGGCCTGACAGGCAAGTGGTCTTCACCTTGATTAAGGAAGCACTCGAGCCCCTTAAACGGTGCAATGGACGAGTGCACTACGGCATGGGTCAGATCGTGATCCACGTATACCGCGGCGATGCACAGCGCGCTGCTATTTCGGCTGCACCGGAGGGCTCGGACATCTCAGTTCCGGTACAGGGGTCGGAGATGTGTCCGACACGGAAAGTATGGTATCTGCCACGTCAAATGGCGAAGGAGCAGTGAACAGCTCGAAGATGGGAGACAGCCTGCTGGACGGGGAAGACCTCAACGTCACAGTGATAGCAGCTAGTCCTGAGCGCACCAATGTCAATACTGCCACAGTTAGTAGGATCTCGGCTACGCCAAATCGTGGTCTGAACAAATCGTCGTTGAAAGATAAGCCTCCAGACGAGGTGGAAGTCGACGATACGGCCGTGGCAGGGAAGTCTGAGCGCTCTCATGTTGGTGGTGATTCAGATAAACCTGCACAAATCTAAAGCAGCCTCGGCTGCTTTAATCAGTCGTCTCTCTAAAGGCGACATAGATGTGGTCCTCATCCAAGAACCCTGGGTCAACAGCTCAAGGATTTGCGGTTTGGGGACTAAGAGTTTTAAGCTAATCCAAGCCAGCGAGGGTGGCAGGGTTAGAGCCTGTATTTTGGTTAAGTCTGAGCTGAATGCCTTTCTCTTGCCCAACTATACCAATGGTGACATTACAGCTGCCAGTTTAACAGTCGACAGTACCAGTCTGACGATGGCGTCGGTCTATGTGCCCTAACATGCCGAAGAACCTCCGCCACAGAGGGAGGTAAAAGACCTGGTGGCAAATTTTTCCATGGGTCATCTTATTATCGGAACTGACGCCAATGCTCATCACGTCCAGTGGGGAAGCTCCGATATCAATGCTATAGGAGAGTCGTTGTTTGATTATTTGTTAACAACTAACCTGGTAGTTTGCAACGTGGGTAACGAACCTACGTTTATTACTAAAACCCGTAGGGAGGTCATAGATCTCACTATTTGCAGCGAAGGCGCTGCCCCCACAAGTCCCCTCATCAGTAGGGGAGTTGGAGGATCTGGTAAACACATTTACAACGGCGCTCTCGAATGCCCTAGAGCAGTATTGCCCAGTGCCAAAACCACGCGGTAAACATAGGCCGCATTGGTGGTCCTACGACCTGGACTCGCTCCGTAAATCATGTAGGACACAATTTAATAAGGCCAAGAGTTTTGGCACGGAGACTCAATGGCTCGAATATAAAGTTAAAATCATAGCCTACAAAAAAGCTCTGAGGCAGGCGAAGAGAGTATCGTGGAGAAATTTCTGCACTGGGGTCGAAAATGTCGACGATACAGCGAGACTTAGACGAGTGCTCTCAAAAACTCAAACAGCCACAAGCTATTTGCGCAATCCTGACGGATCCTGGACCAGCACGGAGAGGCAAACCCTAGAGCTGCTCTTGAATACGCACTTCCCAGGGAACTTGCATGAGGAACCCCTAGCACCTACAACAAACCTGGCTGTACACATACCCATCACGGTGTAAAAGGTTAGGTGGGCGGTTAAGAGCTTCGAACCGTTCAAGGCTGCCGGGCCAGACGGGATTATTCCCGCACAACTCATAAACACGCTGGAGACATCAGCCAAATTGCTGGTATTTCTCTATACAGCCTGCCTGGCTCTTAGCTACATTCCGTGCTCCTGGAGAAATGCCACGGTAGTGTTTATTCCTAAGGCGGGGAAGGCGTCTCATTACGAGCCCAAGGACTATAGGCCGATCAGTCATCCTTTGTGCTCAAGACCTTCGAGAGGATAATAAATGACTACCTCTCTTCTACTATTGATAGCAACCTGATATGTAGCTATCAGCATGCATACACCAAAGGGAAATCTACAGAAACTGCGCTTCACAGCCTAGTTTCTGTTATTGAAAAATCGCTGTATGAAAAGGAGTACTTTCTTGTGGCCTTTTTAGATATTGAAGGAGCCTTCAACAACATAAGCCCTGATGCTATAAACACCGCTTTAACAAGTCTGGGCATAAGCAGGTCTCTTATTGGACTTATTGATCAACTGCTAAGGGGTAGACGAATAGTTTCATCACTGGGCTCGGTTGACTTATCACGCTATGTCACAAGGAGAACGCGTCAGGATGGTGTTCTCTCCCCGCTTCTATGGAACCTCACTGTCAACTCGATGCCGCGAGACACAAGCTGGGGAGGCGGGAAGGTAGTGGCATATGCAGATGACTTAGCTATAGTATATAGGGGCAAATTCCCACAAACCCTGTGCGACTTAATGCAAGTAGCACTGGGAGAAGTTTTCTCATGGTGCAGGCGCTTCGGACTGAGCATCAACCCGGGAAAAGTAGAACTGGTCCTTTTCACCAACCGCTATAAGATACCACCGCTAATACTACCAAACTTGAATAACGTGCACCTGAACTTGGCTGACAAAGGATAGGAAACTAACCTGGAAGGAGAATGTTCTTCAGCGCCAGAAGAAAGCGTGTATTGCACTCTACACGTGCAAAAGAGCCATTGGAAAGAAATGGGGGCTCAGCCCCAAAATATACAAATGGATCTACACTGCAATCATTCGACCAATCATACTCTATGGAGTTGTGGTATGGTGGCCTGCGCTGAGCAAGGCAACAAACCTTAATCTGCTAGGTAAAGTACACAGATATTGCATGATCTGTATAAGCGGTAACGACGCCCAATGAAGCACTCCAGGCCATTCTTGGCATTTTGCCACTCGATCTGGAAGGGCACCGAGTAGCAGCAGCATCGACTCTGCGTCTAAGGGAAACGTCCGGCTGGGGCGCAAGCACTACTGGACACGCCTGTATTTTGGGATCCTATAGCTTTCTTCCGCTGAGCACAGATCGCTGTGCGACCACAACAGTCGGAGATAGCGGTTTTAAAATCAACATTCCCAGCAAGGAAGAATGGGAGAGCACGGATCGGAGTCCCGTCACTCATGGCGGTACTTCCATTTATACTGATGGCTCGAAGTTAGACGGCAGAGTTGGGGGAGGGGTTTATTCAAAGGATCTGAACCTTGAGCTCTCCTTCAGACTACCTGATCACTGCAGTGTCTTCCAGGCTGAAGTTTCAGCAACCATGGATAGGCCAACACACTATCAGACAGGACATTTTTATATTCAGCGACAGCCAGGCGGCCATCAAATCCCTTGGCTCTTACTCGTTCAACTCTGAACTGACGCTCAGCTGTCATCGATCTCTACAAGAGATGGCCCAACGGAATAGCGTTAACCTCACATGGGTCCCGGGGCATAGGGACATTGAGGGAAATTGTAGGGCAGACGAACTTGCGAGGCAGGGCACGACCAAGCAGGTTCTTCGCGATAAAGAGCGCTTAGGTATGCCGTTTGCCACATGCAAGCTTATGCTGAAGGAGTACACACTCCGCCAAGCCAACGAAAGATGGCTGCAATCTCCAGGATGCCGGATATCCAAAGAAACCTGGCCGAAATGGGATCATAAAAGATCAAGACAAATTTATGCCCTAAGGAGAAGGAAATCTCCATATTAATAGGCGTATTAACTGGGCACTGCCTCATTGGTAGGCACGCACAAAGACTTGGTGTGCCCTACCGACGATGCTGTAGCAGTTGTAAGGATGATGAGGAGGAGGAAACGGTGGAGCACCTCATCTGTAACTGCCCGGCTATAAGTGGCGCGAGAATGCGCTTTTTGGGAGTTCCCTTCTGGTCAGCCTACGCCAGGTCACGGAGCTGGATATAAAGGACCTGATGGCCTTCATCAAGTCATCTAAATGGTTCGAGGAGGAGTAACGTTGTCGGTGTAGGAAAGTCAGTCCCGGGATTCTGCTATGTGGAGAATTCCGTTAATACCGGGATTTTCCATATGGCAGGGTCCCGGAACTGACTTTCCTAGTGTTGGTGGTATCACAACGCGCCTTTTAATACTGGCCTAGGTGTGCCTCTGCGGCAGCCACTTGAACCTAACCTAACCTGTTACTCTACAAGTATATTATTATAAATTATATTATTTTGTTTTGCATTTATCAGGACAACAACAAAAACAAAAATCCACTGTTGCATGTCCTGACTTTATTTGCCCATATCGCTGGAACCAGTAGGAATATTCGAATGAAACAAAAGACAAAATACTTGTTATATATTAAAATATACATTTAAAAAAAAAATCATAGAAATCGGTTGGATAAGCATTAAAAAAACCGCAAAATAAGGTCCCGGGTACATACGTATCCCGGGTGTGTCTTTTCGTGGTATTTTCTGGGTGTGTGTTCTAGGGTTAAGTATTGTGCTGAAAATTTATCTGGGCCAATCTTAAAATTATTAAAATTATCTCTTGAATCTGCATCGTTTCCATCACTATGGAAAACATCTTTTATTATACCTCTGCACAAAAAGGTAGTAGGTCAAATATCGAAAACTAGAGGGGCATAGCTAAGCTCTCAGCCATTCCTAAGATGTTCGAACAGATTATTACAAGCCAACTTCAATATCAGTGCAATTATTTATTATCTCGTTCCCCCTCCCAATCCAGGGTGTTATGCGAAACCGTGCCCATTGGACGTTTGCAGCCGGGAGGCAAATCGTGGCTGTATTTGAACGGAGCCTCTCTGACACCGGGTCGCCTCAGAGAGTAAGCATGGCCTTACCGCGGTACGGGGCTCTGCCGCGGCGGACGACACATTTTCCCCTACTCTTCCCTTGACCCTAAGCTGGCCTTGTCCGGCGATGGGTCGTACGAACAAGATGAACTCGAATAACTTGAATAAAACCGAAAAATCTAAAAAACAAACAACGCCAAATTTCACTCCTCAGCAAAGGAGAGCTATGGAGGAGCAGGCGAGGAAGCAACAACAACGCCGGAGGACAACCTCCGTTCCACAATCAAGGGGGGGATCGACAGCGATGGCAACTACGAGTCGGTCAACCAACCCTCTATCGAATAAGATTGACTTGATGGGAGCTAGCACCAGTGCGGTTGCCAACGCAGCTAAGCGGACAACGGCGGATGCTAAACTCCCATCAACCGCTGATATGAAAACCAGTATCTTTACGTCTGTGGCAGCGGTCTCACGACCTGGCCTCGGAGTTTCGAAGGAGAAGGAAGCTGCAACTGAGATGTCGGCAAGGAGAGCGACCGCGATGGCAACTACGGGTCCGCACTCCAGGGAGACATCTCCCCGCCGCTTCACATACCACGAGAAAAGATTGGCTGCAAAGATCCTGAAGAGGTATGAAGGGGTACCGCAGGAATCACTGTCGCCGAATTCCAGTAAATCTGTAGAGCTAGCGAAAGCTGTGATACCGGATTTCCAAAATTCTTACATGCCAAAGAGGTTAAAAGTTAACCCTTTCAAGCGCCAGAGATCGGATCTGGAGTTTATTCCCCCTCCCAAGCGGCATCAGAATACCTCTGGAGCGGGCAAACTAAGCTTTGCTGAGGTAACCAAGGACAGGATCCTTATAGGCGTCCTTGACCGAGGCAATGACCGTCTGGCCATCCCCAAGGACCGGTGGCGTTACGTGCGAAATGAACTCGGCAACATTCTTCTCAACGTTGCTCCGGAGTTTCCGGGTAGTTCGGCACGAGTAACGGATGCGGGTTGGCACCAGGGTCAAATTAAATTACTCGCATGCGAGGATGCAAAAACCGTAGCACTGTACAAGGCAGCAGCTGCTAAACTGGGTGAAGTCTACCAGGGCGCAAAGATAGAGGTCGTCGACTGGAAGGACATTCCAGCTCGTCCAAGGGCAAGGGCGTGGATTCCGGCCATCCCTGACGAACCCGAGAGAATACTCGGGATGCTACGGCTAATGAATCCGTCCCTCCCAACGCATGACTGGAGTGTCAATCTGGTCGGGGATGCGGTAGGGCCCGACAGACAGGTGGTGTTCACCATGAATAAAGAGTCAATCGAGCCCCTCAAAAGGTGCAATGGCCTAGTACACTACAGCGTAGGCCAGATCGTTATCCACGTATATCGTGGTGATGCTCAGCGCGCTGCCTTCTCGGCTGCTCCGGGGGAACCGGAAAACTTATTACCAGAAGAGGAAGCGGAGGATTCCGATGCGGAAAGCATGTTATCCGCCACGTCCCTTGGCGATAGTGCTGTGAACAACTCGGAGATGGAGGACAGCCTACAGGACGAGGAAGTCCTCGACGTCACGGTGGTAGCAGCCAACGCTGAGCGACTAACATCTAACGCTACAGGCAGCAGGACTCCTGCAACGCCACATCGGGCAGTTAATCGGAACAACTCGTCGTTGATAGGCAACCTCCGGGATGGAGCAAACCTCGACGATATGGGGACGGCAGGGAAGTCTGTGCGCTCTCATGTTGGTGGTGCTTCAGATTAATTTGCACAAATCTAAAGTGGCTTCGGCTGCTTTAAGTAGTCGTCTTTCTAAAGGCGACGTGGATGTGGTCCTCATCCAAGAACCCTGGGTCAATAGCTCGAGAATCTGCGGATTGGGGACTAAGGGCTTCAAGCTCATTCGAGCCAGCGAGGAGAGCAAAGTCAGAACGTGTATTTTGGTCAAGTCTGAGTTGAACTCCTTTCTCCTACCTAACTACACCAATGGTGATATTACCGCTATCAGTCTAACGGTCGGCAGCACCCGCCTGACGGTGGCGTCGGTCTATATGCCCTACGACGCCGAAGAACCCCCACCACAAACGGAGGTGAAAGACCTGGTGTCAAATTTCTGCACAGGTAATCTTATTATTGGAGCGGACGCTAATGCTCACCATGTCCAATGGGGGAGCTCCGATATCAATGCCAGGGGCGAGTCTCTGTTTGATTACCTCTTAACAACTAACCTGGTAATTTGCAACGTGGGTAATGAGCCTACTTTTATCACTAAGACCCGCAGGGAGGTCATAGACCTCACTATCTGTAGTGAAGGCGCTTATGAGTGGGTCAGAAAATGGCGGGTTCTGGAAGAACATTCATTCTCCGATCACCGTTACATAGAAATGGTTCTAGACTTTATTGTAGAACAACCTATTATGAAGCGCAATCCACGTAACACTAATTGGCAGTTACACAATGAAATATTAGACAGAGACCTGCCAGTACTGCCCTCACAGGCCCCCTCATCAGTAGAGGAGCTGGAGGATCTTGTTACTACATTTACATCGGCGCTCTCAAATGCTCTAGGACAGGCTTGTCCAGTGCCAAAACCACGCGGTAAACACAGGCCACATTGGTGGTCCTACGATTTGGACTCGCTCCGCAAATCATGCCGGAAACAATTTAACAAGGCCAAGACCCTCGGCTCTGAGCCTCACTGGCACGAATATAAAGCTAAACTAAGGGCCTATAAAAAAGCTCTGAGACAGGCGAAAAGGACCTCGTGGAGAAATTTCTGCACTGGCGTCGAAAAGGTCGACGATACAGCGAGACTTAGACGAGTTCTCTCGAAAAGTCAAACAGCCATCAGCTATTTGCGAAAACCTGACGGATCCTGGACCAGCACGGAAGAGGAAACCCTTGAGCTGCTCTTGAATACACATTTTCCGGGGAATCTGCATGACGCACCACTAGCATCTGCAACAAACCTGGCAGTAAATATACCCATCACTGAGGAAAGGGTAAGGTGGGCAGTTAAGAGCTTTGAACCGTATAAGGCTGCCGGGCCGGACGGGATTATCCCCGCGCAACTTATAAACACGTTGGAGACATCAGCTAAATGGCTGGTATTTCTCTTCACAGCCTGCCTGGCTCTCAACCACATTCCGGGCTCCTGGAGAAGCGCCACGGTAGTGTTTATCCCTAAGGCTGGGAAGGCATCCCACTACGAGCCAAAAGATTACAGACCGATCAGTCTCTCGTCCTTTGTACTCAAAACCTTTGAGAGGATACTAAGCGAGTACCTTTCAACGACTATTGATAGCAACCTTATCTCTAGCTATCAGCATGCATACACCAAGAGTAAATCAACAGAAACTGCTCTGCACAGCCTAGTATCTGTCATTGAGAAATCGCTGTGTGAAAAGGACTACTGTCTCGTGGCCTTCTTAGACATTGAGGGGGCTTTCAACAATATAAGCCCGGAGGCGATCAACTCCGCTCTAACTAATCTGGGCGTAGATAGACCTCTAACTGGTTTAATTGACCAACTTCTAAGAGGAAGGAAAATAGCTTCTTCACTTGGTATGGTCGAGTTATCACGCTATGTCACAAGGGGAACGCCCCAGGGTGGTGTTCTTTCCCCGCTTTTATGGAACCTCACAGTCAACTCGTTGCTACGGGACACAAGCTGGGGGGGCGGGAAGATAGTGGCATACGCAGACGATTTAGCTATTGCATTCAGAGGCAAGTTCCCACAAACTCTGTGTGACCTGATGCAAGTAGCACTGCGAGAGGTTTCGAGGTGGTCCTCTCGCTGTGGACTTAGTATCAACCCGGGGAAAGTGGAACTTGTCCTCTTCACCAACCGGTACAAAATACCGCCACTAAGCCTACCAGAACTAGATGGCACGCGCCTGGGCTTGTCGGATAAGGCCAAGTTTCTAGGCATAGTTCTGGACAGGAAACTGAATTGGAAGGAGAATGTTCTTCAGCGCCAGAAGAAAGCTTGCATCGCTCTTTACACATGCAAAAGAGCCATTGGCAAAAAATGGGGGCTCAGCCCTAGAATATGCAGTTGGATCTACACGGCCATCATTCGCCCAATCATGCTGTATGGAGTCGTCGTATGGTGGCCGGCACTGAGCAAGACAACATACCTGAATCTGTTGCGGAAAGTCCATAGATCCAATATGATCTGTATAAGCGGTGCGCTAAGGACAACGCCCAATGAAGCCCTCCAGGCCATTCTGGGCATTTTGCCACTTGATCTGGAAGGGTTTCGGTCAGCGGCGGCATCAGCTCTGCGCCTAAGAGAAACCTCCAGTTGGGGTGCGGGTACTATTGGACACTCCAGTATTCTGGAATCTTACAGCTTTCTCCCTCTAAGCACAGATCGTTGTGCGACCACTACAGTCGGGGATAGCTGCTTCAAAATAAACATTCCCAGCAGAGAAGACTGGGAGAGGACGGATTGGTGTCCCGACACAAATGGTGGCACTTCCATATACACCGACGGCTCGAAGTTGGACGGCAGAGTTGGAGGAGGGGTTTATTCAAGGGATTTGGACCTTGAACTCTCCTTCAGACTACCTGATCATTGTAGCGTCTTCCAGGCGGAAGTCTCGGCAATCCGGGACGCCGCGGCCTGGTTAAGCAAACGTGTTATCGGAGGAGATATCACTATTTTCAGCGATAGCCAGGCGGCAATCAAATCCCTTGGCTCATACACGTTCAACTCTGAACTGACGCTCAGCTGTCGTCGATCTCTTCAGGAGATGGCCCAACAGAACCGCGTAAACCTCATATGGGTCCCGGGACATAGGGACATTGAGGGAAACTGTAAGGCAGACGAGCTTGCCAGGCAGGGCACGACCAAGCAGGTTCTTCGGGATAAAGAGCGCTTAGGTATGCCGTTTGCCACATGCAAACTAATGCTGAAGGAGCACACACTCCGTCAAGCCAACGAAAGATGGCTGCAATCCCCAGGGTGTCGGATATCGAAACAAACCTGGCCAAAATGGGATCTTAAAAGGTCTAGACGCATTTATGCCCTAACTAGGAGGGAAATCTGCATATTGATAGGGGTATTAACCGGTCACTGCCTCATTGGTAGGCATGCAGAAAGGCTAAGTGTGCCCTACCGACGATGCTGCAGGAGTTGCAAAGATGATGAGGAGGAGGAAACGGTGGAGCACCTCATCTGCAACTGTCCGGCCTTAAGCGGCGTGAGAACGCGCTTTTTGGGAGTTCCGTTCCTAGATAGTCTAAGCCAGATCGCGGAACTGGACATAAAGGACTTGATGGGCTTCATAAAGTCATCTAAGTGGTTCGAGGAGGAGTAACGGTGTCGGTTTAGGAGTGTCAGTCCCGGGATTCTGCTATGTGGAAAATCCCAACAACTCAGGGATTTTCCATATAGCTGGGTCCCGGGGCTGACTTTCCTTGTGTTGGTGGTATCACAACGGGCCTTCAAAACTGGCCTAAGTGTGCCTCTGCGGCAGCCACTTGAACCTACCGAACCTACCATTTATTATCTCCCTCTCAACATGGCGTATAAAAGTCAACGGTCATGCACAACCAACTTGCTAGTATTTACCTCGGTAGTAATTGATGGCTTTATGAAGAAGAAGCAAACGGATGTCATCTATACTGACTTCAGTAAGGCATTCGACTCTGTCAATCATGAACTTCTTATTCATAAACTTGATCTGATGGGTTTTCCGTTTCGACTTTTAACATGGCTGACAAGTTATCTTTCAAATTCACTTTAATTGCAAACTTTCAACATCAATTGAGGTGTCCTCCGGGGTGCCGCAGGGCAGCCATTTGGGTCCACTGCTTTTTTCTTTGTTTATAAACGACTTACCTCAGATAATCTTACCCTCCAAAACCCTGATGTACGCGGATGACGTAAAACTCTGTTGCACATATTCTCATAATGACAAGGATTCCTGGAATCTCCTTCAGGCTGATCTGGACTCTTTTCAATTATGCTGTGCAAGAAATTTACTTGTTTTAAATTTCTCTAAATGTAAACAAATGACATTTCACAGAGTAAAACCAGTTTAAAACCTTATATGCTAAATAGCACGCCGCCTTCCATATAAGCCGAAAAGCCGGGCTTGCCTAGCTAATCTCCTATGAGCTGCAATATGTTCATTTGGGTTCTTAAAATAATATCCGGTTTTTATTTCCCTGCCTGCCAACTACTACCTAATAGCTGTTAATAGCATAGAAACATACCTACAGCTTTTCCTGCCACCTGCCGGCTGATAGCTCATTTACATAAAATTATTTCAGTGCGTGATGGCCATCTCTTACTTACTTACTTAAAACAGCCTTAAACCGCCTAGGCAAGGACGGTCATCTCGCTTTTAAGCCCTATATACACTTATTTTTTAGCGTGAACGTGGGTGAGCGTGAACAATTTTCTTTTGTGTAATATGTTGATATTACTCCACTTTCCCAAAAAAAAATCATCCGTAAGTGAATAAACAACTAAAGTATCTTTGATATTACTGCATTTAAACTTAAGTGAAAGTGTTAAATATGCTTTGAAATGCATATTTTACTATCTCACAGTGAATTGTGTGCGGACGCAAAGGGACACAAACCCTTCGCAAGTGAGTGTTGAAATTTGGCAATTACCACGTCAAACTGTGATTTTTTTTTTTACATTTTTTGGAGAGTTGAAGTCATTTGACTGACGTGCGTGAACGCACAAAAGAATTGATTTGGAATTCTTTTCCTTTGCGTACGCAATAGAAAGTCTCCACTTGGGAGGATAGTTGCATATGCAGACGATTTAGCTATTGCATACAGGGGCAAATTCCCACAAACCCTGTGTGACTTGATGCAAGTAGCACTGCGAGCAGTTTCCTCGTGGTCATCTCGCTGCGGACTTAATATCAACCCGGGAAAAGTGGAGCTTGTCCTTTATACTAACCGGTACAAAATACCAACGCTAAGCCTACCAGAACTAAATGGCGTGCGCCTGAACTTGGCTGACAAAGCCAAATTCCTAGGCATAGTTCTGGATAGAAAGCTTAACTGGAAGAAGAATGTCATCCAGCGCCAGAGGAAAGCGTGCATTGCACTTTACACCTGTAAAAGAGCCATTGGCAAAAAATGGGGGCTCAGTCCCAAAATCTGCAGATGGATTTACACTGCGATAATCCGGCCAATTATGCTGTATGGAGTCGTGGTATGGTGGCCTGCGCTGAGCAAGGCAGCCTAGGTTGGTAAAGTCCACAGATCTAGCATGATCTGTATAAGCGGCGCGTTGAGAACAACGCCCAACGAAGCTCTCCAGGCCATTCTTGGCATTTTGCCACTCGATCTGGAAGGGTACCGGGCAGCGGCAGCATCGGCTCTGCGTCTAAGGGAAACTTCCGGCTGGGGCGCAGGCACTACTGGACACTCCGGTATTCTGGATTCTTACAGCTTTCGCTTAAAAAATCTGCAAACAATAACGTGCCTATTAGCGGAACCTAGGTAGGTAGGTAGGTAGAAGTGGCTGCCGCAAAGGCACACCTAGGCCAGTAATAAAAGGCCCGTTGTGATACCACCAAACACTAGGAAAGTCAGTCCCGGGGCCCGGCCATATGGAAAATCCCAGTGCTGTCGGGACTCTCCATATAGCCGAAACCCGGGACTGACACTCCTAACCGACACCGCTACCCCTCCTCGAACCATTTTGATAACTTGATGAAGGCCATCAAGTCCTTTATGTCTAGCTCCGCGACCTGGCTTAAGCTAACCAGGAAGGGAACTCCCAGAGAGCGCCTTCTCGCTCCGCTTAAGGCCGGGCAGTTGCAGATGAGGTGCTCCACCGTTTCCTCTTCCTCATCCTCTTTGCAACTCCTGCAGCATCGTCGGTAGGGAACGCCTAGCCTTGCTGCGTGCCTACCAATAAGGCAGTGCCCGGTTAAAACACCTATTAATATGGAGATTTCCTTTCTTTTTAGGGCGTATATGTGTCTAGATCTTTTAAGATCGCATTTTGGCCAGGTTTGCTTGGATATCCGGCACCCTGGGGCTTGTAGCCATCTTTCGTTGGCTTCGCGGAGTGTATGCTCCTTCAGCATTAGCTTGCACGTGGCAAACGGCATACCTATGCGCTCTTTATCTTGAAGAATCTGCTTGGTCGTGCCCTGCCTGGCAAGTTCGTCTGCCTCACAGTTTCCCTCAATGTCCCTGTGTCCCGGGACCCATGTGAGGTTCACGCGGTTCTGTTGGGCCATCTCTTGAAGAGATCGACGACAGCTGAGCGTCAGTTCAGAGTTGAACGAGTAAGAGCCAAGGGATTTGATGGCCGCTTGGCTGTCGCTGAAAATACAGATATCCTGTCCGATGGTGCGTTCACCTATCCAAGTCACGGCGTCCATGATTGCTGAAACTTCAGCCTGGAAGACGCTGCAGTGATCAGGTAGTCTAAAGGAGAGTTCTAGGTCCAAATCCCTTGAGTAAACCCCTCCTCCGACTCTGCCGTCTAACTTCGAGCCGTCGGTGTATATAAAAGTGCCGCCATTAGTAGCGGGACACCGATCTATGTTCTCCCAGTCTTCCCTGCTGGGAATGTTTATTCTAAAACAACAATCTCCGACTGTTGTGGTCGCACACCGATCTGTGCTCAGAGGGAGAACGCTGTAAGATCTTAGAATACAGGAGTGTCCAATAGTGCTTGCGCCCCAGACGGACGTTTCCCTTAGACGCACAGCCGATGCTGCTGCTGCCCGGTACCCTTCCAGATCGAGTGGCAAAAAGCCAAGAATGGCCTGGAGAGCTTCATTGGGCGTTGTTCTTAACGCCCCGCTTATACAGATCATGCTCGATCTGTGGACTTTTCCTAACAGATTTAGGTTTGTTGCCTTTCCTAGCGCAGGCCACCATACCACGACTCCATACAGCATAATTGGCTGGATTATCGCAGTGTAGTCCATCTGCAAATTTTGGGGCTGAGCCCCCATTTTTTGCCAATGGCTCTTTTACACGTGTAAAGTGCAATGCACGCTTTCCTCTGGTGCTGGATGACATTCTCCTTCCAGTTAAGCTTTCTATCTAGAACTGTGCCTAGGAATTTGGCTTTGTCAGCTAAGTTCAGGCGCACGCCATCTAGTTCTGGTAGGTTCAGCGGTGGTATCTTGTACCGCCTGGTATAAAGGACAAGCTCCACCTTTCCCAGGTTGATGCTAAGTCCGCAGCGAGAGGACCATGAAGAAACTTCTCGCAGTGCTACTTGCATCAAGTCACACAGGGTTTGTGGGAATTTGCCCCTATATGCAATAGCTAAATCGTCTGCATATGCCACTATCTTCCCGTCCCCCCACCTTGTGTCTCGTAGCAGCGAGTTTACGGTGAGGTTCCATAGGAGCGGGGAGAGAACACCACCCTGAGGCGTTCCTCTTGTGACATAGCGTGAAAGATCAACTGTTCCCAGTGAAGAAACTATTTTCCTTCCCTTTAGTAGTTGATCAATTAGTCCAATACGAGACCTATTTATGCCCAGGTTTGTTAAAGCAGTGTTAATAGCCTCCGGCCTTATATTGTTGAAAGCCCCTTCGATGTCCAGAAAGGCCACGAGACAGTACTCCTTTTCGTGCAATGATTTTTCAACAATAGAGACTAGGCTGTGGAGCGCAGTTTCCGTTGATTTACCTTTGGTGTATGCATGTTGATAGCTAGAAATGAGGTTGCTATCAATAGTAGAGGAGAGATAATCGCTAATTATCCTCTCGAAGGTTTTAAGTGCAAAAGACGAGAGACTGATCGGTCTGTAGTCTTTAGGCTCATAGTGTGAGGCCTTTCCAGCCTTTGGAATAAAGACTACCGTGGCGCTTATCCAGGAGCACGGAATGTAATTAAGAGCCAGGCAGGCTGAATAGAGAACTACCAGCCATTTAGCTGATATTTCCAGCGTGTTTATAAGTTGTGCGGGGAAAATCCCGTCTGGCCCAGCTGCCTTGAACTGCTCAAAGCTTTTGATTGCCCACCTTACCCTTTCCTCCGTAATGGGTATGTTTACCGCCAGGTTTGTTGCAGATGCTACAGGTGCATCATACAAGTTCCCCGGAAAGTGTGTGTTCAGGAGCAGCTCCAGGGTTTCCCCTTCCGTGCTGGTCCAAGATCCGTCAGGCTTCCGTAAATAGCTAATGGCTGTTTGAGTTTTTGATAGCACTCGTCTAAGTCTCGCTGTATCATCGACTTTTTCGACCCCGGTGCAGAAATTTCTCCACGAAGTTCTCTTCGCTTGCCTTAGAGCCTTTTTATAGGCCCTCAGTTTAGCTTTATATTCGAGCCATTCAGGCTCCGTACCGATGCTCTTGGCCTTGTTAAATTGCTTCCTGCATGATATACGGAACGAATCCAGGTCGTAAGACCACCAGTGGGGTCTATGTTTGCCGCGTGGTTTTGGTACTGGACAAGCCTGCTCTAGGGCATTTGAGAGCGCCGTTGTAAAGGTCGTTACCAGATCATCCAGTTCTCCCACTGATGAGGGGGCTTGTGGAGGTAATACTGGTAGGTCCCTAGCTAATATTTGGTTATGTAGCTGCCAGTTAGTGTTGCGTGGATTTCGTTTCATAACTGGCTGCTCAACAATAAAGTCTAACGCAATTTCTATGTACCGATGGTCAGAAAATGAATGCTCATCAAGAACACGCCATTTTCTGACCCACTCATAAGCGCCTTCGTTACAAACAAACAGTGAGGTCTATAACCTCCCTACGAGCTTTAGTTATAAAAGTAGGCTCGTTACCCACGTTACAAACCACCAGGTTAGTTGTTAGTAGGTAGTCAAACAGAGACTCGCCCCTAGCGTTAATATCGGAGCTTCCCCACTGGACGTGATGAGCATTAGCGTCAGCTCCAATAATAAGATGGCCCGTACAGAAATTATCCACCAGATCTTTCACCTCCTTTTGTGGAGGAGGTTCTTCGGCGTCATAGGGCATATAGACCGACGCCATCGCCAGGCTGGTGCTGCCGACTGTTAAGCTGGCAGCTGTAACGTCACCATTTGAGTAGTTGGGTAATAGAAAGGTGTTTAGCTCAGACTTTACCAAAATACAGGTTCTGACCTTGCCCTCATCATTGGCTTGGATGAGCTTGTACCCCTTAGTCCCCAATCCACAGATCCTAGAGCTATTGACCCAGGGCTCTTGGATAAGGACCACGTCTACGTCGCCTTTAGAAAGACGACTGCTTAAAACAGCCGAGGCTGCTTTAGATTTGTGCAGATTTATCTGAAGCACCACCAACATGAGAGAGCTCAGACTTCCCTGCCGCCAGCGTGTCGTCGAGGTCTGGCCTGTTCCGGGGGCTGTCTCTCAACGAGGAGTTGTTCAGAGCACCTGCACGATTTGGCGTGGCGGGAACCCTGCTGTCTGAAGCAGCATCAACGTTAGTGTGCTCAGGTTTAGCCACGATCGTGACGTTGAGGCCTTCTTCGTCAAGCAGGCTTTCTTCTATCGCCGAGTTGTTCGCAGCACCATCGCAATTTGACGTGGCGGATAACATACTTTCCGCGTCGGACTCCTCTGCTTCCCCTTCCGATGCCTCGATCTCCGAGTCCTCCGGAGCGTCCGGAATAGCAGCTCGCTGTGCATCGCCACGGTATACGTGGATCACGTTCTGACCCAAGCCGTAATGCACTCGTCCGTTGCACCGTTTAAGGGGCTCGAGCGCCTCCTTATTCAGAGTGATAACCACCTGTCTATTGGGCCCAACCACATCATCGACCAGATTGACGCCCCAATCCTGCGTCGGGAGAGACGGATTCCAGACCTGCAGCATCTCAAGAATATTCTCGGGTTCTGCAGGGACGGCAGGAATCCATGCCCTTGCCCTTGGCCGAGCAGGAATGTCCTTCCAGTCGACGACATCTAGTCTTGCCCCTGGATAGACTTCACCCAGTCTTGCAACTGCTGCCTTATGCAGTGCGACAGTTCTTGCATCCTCGCACGCGAATATTTTGATCTGACCTTGGTGCCAGCCCGCGTCAATACCTCGCGGCGGACTACCCGGAGACTCACGCATTAAGTGGAGGAGGGCCCTGCCCATTTCATTCCGGACATACAGCCACTGGTCTTTGGGGATGGACCAACGGTCGTTACCTCGGTCAATGAAACCTATAAGGATTCTGTCCTTGGTTACTTCAGCAAAGCTGAGTTTTCCCACTACGGGGTTGACCTGATGCCGCTTCGGATGGGGGTCTACCTCTCCGTCCGATCTCTCGCGTTTGAAGGGATTACCGTTCACCCTCTTAGGCACATAGGGCCTCTGGAAATTTGGTATCAGAGCTTTCGCTTCCTCCACCATCTTCCTTTCTTCCGGCGACAGCTTCTCCTGCGATGCTCCCTCATATTTTTTAAGGATCCTTGCGGCCTTTCTTTTATCCCAGTACGCAGAGCGTCGGGGAGATGCCTCTTGGGGGGGATTCAGACTCGTAGTTGCCATCGCGGTCTCTCCCTTTGCGGCGTCTTCCTTCTCTTTCGAAACTCTGAAACCAGGTCGTGAGACCGTTGCCCCAGATGTGAAGAGATTGGGTTTCGTACCAGCGCCTGATGGAAGTTTAGCTTCCGCCGTTTTCTGCTTGACTGCGTAGGCAGCCGCACTGTTGCTTGCTCCCATCAAGTCACTCTTACTTGATAGCAGTTTGGGGGATGACTGACCCGTAGTTTCCATCGCTGTCGGCCTCCCAGTTAACTTTGAGGCGGAGTTTGTCCTCCGGCGTTGTGTTTTCGCTTGCTCCAGCATAGTTCTTCTCTGCTGCGGAGTAAACGAAGTCGTTAATTGCTTTGTATTTTGTGTGTTCTTCATCTTGTTCGTACGACCCCTCGCCGGACAAGGCCAGCTTAGGGTCAAGGGTAGTGTAAGGGGAAGTGTGTCGTCCGCCGCGGCAGAGCCCCATACCGCGGTAAGACCATAGTTACTCCCTGAGGCGGCCCGGTATCAGTGAGGCTCCGTTCGACTACAGCCACGATTTGCCTCCCGGCTGCAAACGTCCAATGGGCACGGTATCGCATAACACCCTGGATTGGGAGGGAAAAGTTTTGCACATTTATATAGCGAGCCGCTTGCTTCAAGACAGACGCCCGCTTACAGCCGCACCTCTTGGTGTACAGACGCTGCGAAAAAGACCCCGTTGAGCCCTTAAACCAAGTATGTCAGAGTGGCCCCCCCGGGGCTCCCTCTCTTTCTGCCGCGAGCCTAGGTAGCTCAACGTTGCCCAGAGTGCACGAACGAGGACGCAAGAGTCGGTATTGAGCGCGGTCCCTCAGCAACCACACCCCATTACACTCCAACCTAAAAGTTTAAGTTTTTCCCCGTCTGCAAAAGTCGATAAATATCCTGAACACTTCTTTGTCTGAAATGTTCTCTGGCAGCAGCATGTGCTTTCGTTGGGGTTATAAAGACTGGGGCTTGCCTCGATTGATATACGTAGGCACGCCACTGCTAAATAGCACCCCTTTGGAGCGTATCTCTAGTGTAAATGATCTAGGCGTTCGTTTTGATCCAAAACTGAGTTTTAAAATGCGTATCTCATCTATTTCAAACAAGGCGATGGGTGTACTTGGATTTGTCAAAAGGTGGGCTAAAGAGTTTGACGATCCGTATCTTACTAAGGTCCTTTACACATCGTTGGTTCGTCCAATCATATATATTATTTCTGTAAGGTCTTTTTGTGTTTGCTCCTAATTTTCTGCTCTCATTTGAAACCAATATTAATAAATAAGGTATCGTTTTAAAGGTGGGGGTTAGCTCTACATGCGAAACCATATATTAATTAGCGGATTGCTTTTGTTTAAGCGTATTTTATAAAAATTAATTTGCTTAAATAAACCATTGTGAATTCACAAAAAAATCAATTTGTACTGCAACGCTATTGTGACTGTCTACCCTCTTTGACTTGAGAGCGATGTTGCCAGAATCGGGGATATCACCCGTTTTCGGGGATTTTCCGTCTGCCAATGTAATTTCGAAATGGCTTGGTATTTGTTTCCTTTAGGGGTTATTTGCAATCAAAGTTGCAAGTTTTCATGTGGTTGTTTAATCACATTAGGCTGTCCCTAAAAATGCCGAAAAACGTGTTCTGCGCAGAAATGCTGAGGATGGCGTAGCCTGTGATGGACCGGACGAGTTTTATTTTTATATGCAACTCGGAAAGGTGTTCTGCACACAAATACCATGGATCCCGATCCGAATTGGGATCGGACCTGGGTCCTTTTTCGGGATTTTGATCATAATTTTTCACTGAAACAAAAAATTAAAAAAGCGCTCCGGGATTCGTGATCCTGCGGCCAATACACGTTTTTTGAGCCCTCTCCCATAATTTTTTAAAATTTTTTTGCAGTTGACCCCTAAAGGAAACAAATACCAATGCTTTTTGGCTATAAAATCCTCAATTCATGATTTAAGCAACATCGTTTGTTTTTCCCCGCCGAGGAACAAACTCAGAGCAGCACTACAAAAATTTGAATAGAAATCTTTTTGAAGGTTCTAATGATAACCTGTACATTTATCGCGCCATCCCGAATAGCATTTGGACGACTACTTTTAAATGAATCACCTTACTGAGTCCTTTTCGATGACTTTGGGTGATTAAAAACTGATAGATCACTTACACGATTAAAATAAGACTCGAAAACGACTCATCAGTATGCTTGAAAAATTAGTTATTGAAAATATAACAACAAAATGTAGTGCAAACAGAACTTGATCATCCTGGGGATTGAAAAGTGATCGCACTTTAATTTCACAAATATTTTACTCTGATTCTAATGACGGTATTTTTCATAACTTTTCAAATATTTATAAATAAGTTATAAATAAAAACGGCAGTTTAGCTTTTTCACGGTCAGAATAAGGGTGAAGAGAAGGACTACAGGTGGCACAGATTTCGGATTTTTGACAGTGCTTAATACTGTGCCCAAGAAGCTGGCATTTCTTATACCGCATTGGGTTGGGGAAATATGGATGGAAGGAAAGTATTCTCCTAGCAACAATTTTTCTGGTAGGGTGTACTTAATAAATGTAAGTACAATAGCATGTAATTTCATGTGTTGCAATCACCCCACTTTCTTTGAGGCCATCAACGATCTCATCTTCAGAAAGGCGACAGAGGAAAGGTGCATAGATGGTACCTTTAACGCAGTGAAATTTGACCTTAATTTTGGTGACACCAGGAAGATTGTACTGTCGGCGATGATTTGATTTTTAATCAGAAGCAAATAGCTCCCATCACGAAGTTTGGTAATTTTGTTTAGTTCTTTACTAATAGCTTGTAATAATTTGTAAATGGCAAGGCAGGAGAACGCTGTTAGCAAATTTTGTATCTAATCTTAGTTTGAACCATTGTTAAATAAAACCACTTTAATATTAAAAAATAATTTATTTATGTACATGCTGCTTGTAAATTACTTTGGCCCGTAGCATGCCAAAATTAAATATGATTTTAAGTTAGTGAAAGCATTTTTGATATATAGCATATACAAAGTTGCATCAAAAAGCTTTAACTAACTTAAAATCATACTTAATTTTATTTTCTTACACGATGGAGACCGAAGATATAGGTGTCTTTCTTTTCTTGAAAGGTGGTAGCCAGAGGTGGTTTTTTACTATCATTTGAAATGCGATAAGAAAACGATTTGAAAATGTTTGGAAATACGACTAAAAAAAGATTAAAAAACGACCAGAAAATTATTGTAGCAAGAGTCGAAAAAGAGTCAAAAGCGATCGTAAAATGATTAGAAAACGACTGAAAAATGACTAGAAAACGACCTGCAAATGATTGTTTCAAGAGTCGAAAAAGAGTCAAAACTGTTCATAAAAGGCTTATCAAGAGGAGTCGCGGGAATGGTACATTTTTCTACCGACAAAATAGTCTTTTATGATCAGAAAGTGAGCTCATTTATGATTATTTTAATCGCGTAGAATACTCGAAATGGACTCGAATATGATCAAAATTTCATAAAATGCTGGGTGGGATATTTCTTTTTAGGTGTGTTTTTTCATGCTAGAAAAAAAATTTGGCACTCTTGCAACTATTTTGGTACAAAAAATAAATGTGAGTGGCAACACTGCGCTGGACGTGTAGTGGTGCAAGTCTTTGATTTTGATTAAAAAAAGACAATGGTGAATGGACATTCTTTTCAAATGTTCAAATGTAGATGGCGCGTGGGCGGGTAATTGCCAGTGTTAAGGCCCTCATAGAGTTCCGTGTGAACGTGAGCGTGAATGAGTGGAGACTTTCTATTGCGTACGCAAAGGAAAAGAATTCCAAATCAATTCTTTTGTGCGTTCACGCACATCTGTCAAATGAGTTCAATTCTCCAAAAAATGTGAAAAAAAATCAAAGTTTAGCGTGGTAATTGCCAAATTTCACCACTCACTTGCGAAGGGTTTGTGTCACTTTGTGTTCGCACACAATTCACTGTGAGATAGTAAAATAAGCATATTTAACACGTTCACGTAATTTTAAATGCTCTAATATCAAAGATATTTTAGTTGTTTTTCCACTTACGCATGATTTTTTTGGAATAGTGGAGTACTATCAACATATTACACAAAAGAAAATTGTTCACGCTCACCCGCGTTCACGATCAAAAAGATGTGTATATGGGGCTTTAGGCATGTTGTTAAACATGCCACCAGAACTTCAATTATTGAAAAGTGCATTAAACGCTCACCGCTATGGTCAAAGGTGAAAATTCGTAGATTAGTTCAAAATATGCGAGCCAATAATGACCCTGAGTTTAAAAACTGGCTACTCAAACTAGGAAATGGTGACTTAGAAATCCAACATGAAATATCCGAGGATACTATTAAAATACCACAATACTACGCTGATTATGATAGTCTAATTACTAAGGTTTACGGCACAAATGAAATAAATGACAGTAACATATCAAATTTTTACTCAACAGCTATTTTATGCCCAAAAAATGACGAATGCTCAACTTTTTATGAGTGTATAGTATCAAAATTATTACCCGGGGATAGTAAAGTTTATCTAAGTTGTGATACAGTCGAAAATATGAAACTAATACTGCCGAGTATTATCCACTTAAACTAATTTTGAAGAAAAATGCAATCGTAATGTTGATTCGTAATCTTAATGCCAAAGAAGGGCTTATAAATGGTGCCAGGATGGTCGTCAGTCATTTAGGCGAGAACGCAATCAGTGTCAAATTAATCGGTTAGGGAAAAATTGCTATAATACCGCGAGATAAACTAACTCCTTCAGATCCAACAGTACCATTCCAGATGACTTGGAAACAGTTTCCCTTAAAAGTAGCTTTCGCTATGACTATCCACAAAGCCCAAGGCCAAACATTTGAGAAAGCCGGTCTGTATTTACCTAGCCCAGTGTTTTCACACGGAGAGTTGTATGTGGCATTTTCTAGAGTCAGGCGATTCCAAGATATAACTTTTTCAGCCCAAGCAACACTCAAACTAAAAATTACAAATGATTTTGTTTTTACGTCAAATATTGTATTTAAGGAAGTTTTTTAAAAAAATACATGTGGCCACTGGGTAATATTTATAGAAAAAATCGATTGCTTTTTATCAAATTTCCGAAAATATTACGGGTCCACCTAGTTCTTGAATATTGCTCATGTGTGTGGTGTCTTGTATATATAAACCGAATTGAGTCAGTTCAAAAACAATTTTTAGTCTTTGCCCTTCGCGGCCTCAATTGGGACTCATATCGTCATCTTCCACCTTACACAAGCAGGCTTCTTCTTATTCGCTTACCGTCTCTGGAAAATCGAAGAATTTTACTTGGAGTAATGTTCGTCCATAAACTGATAATAGGTGAGATAGATTCTTCCGAACTTCTCGGACGATTGAATTTTGCTGTACCTGTCAGAATATCCCGATATTACGTTCCCTTTCACTTGTCCATTTGTCTTTTGCAAACACGATCCTCTGCGCATTTGGTGCTCATACTACAATGACTTGTATAGCTGTATTAGTATTCAATGTACTTTCAGTACTTTGCGTAATGCAATACTTGATTACTAGGTGGACCCGTGCGCGCCTTGCGCAAAAAAAAAAAACAAATGGTTTGAAATCGATTACTTACGTCATACAAACTTATGTATAATTTTCGGAAATTTGATAAAAAGCAATCGATTTTTTCTATAAATATGACCCAGTGGCCACATGTATTTTTTTACAAAACTTCCTTAAATACAATATTTGACGTATAAATAAAATCATTTGTAATTTTTGGTTTGAATGTCGCTTGGGCTGAAAAAGTTATATCTTGGAATCGCCTGACTCTAGAAAATGCCACATACAACTGTCCGTGTGAAAACACTGGGCTAGGTAAATACAAACCGGCTTTATCAAATGTTTGGCCTTGGGCTTTGTTGATAGTCATAGCGAAAGCTACTTTTAAGGGAAACTGTTTCCTTGTCATCTGGAATGGTACTATTAGATGTGAAGGAGTTAGTTTAACTCCCGGTTTTATAGTAATTTTTCCTGAACCGATTAATTTGACACTGATTGCATTCTCGCCTAAATGACTGACAACCATCCTGGCACCATTTATAAGTCCTTCTTTGGCATTAAGATTACGAATAAACATTACGATTGCATTTTTCTTCAAAATTAGTTTATGTGGATAATACTCGGGAGTATTAGTTTCATATTTTCGACTGTATCACAACTTAGATAAACTTTACTATCCCCGGGTAGTAATTTTGATACTATACTCTCATCAAAAGATGAGCATTCGTCATTTTTTTGGGCATAAAATAGCTGTTGAGGAAAAATTTTATATGTTACTGTCATTTATTTCATTTGTGCCGTAAACCTTAGAAATTAGGCTATCATAATCAGGGTAGTATTATTATTATTATTATTATTAAAACAGATAAGGGTGTACATTTAAGACTTCAAGTCTCTTATAGTACATCAATCGGTGGAATTACAAAATCAAAAGTTAATTAAAAATCAATTATAACTAAGAATAAAAATAAATAGTTACAAGATTACATTCAGACCATATTTAATAAATAAAAAAAAATAAAAAATATAACTTAATAATATTGGAAGATTAGTTTATATATGATATTAGGTTACGTAAGAGAAGAAAAGGAAAAAATCCATAAAAACACACAAAGATAAGAAATTTGTAAAGATAAGATATAATAATAGTTAAATCATAGAATTTGAAATATACATATAATGAAAGGAATGTATAATGTAAGGAATGGTCAGTTTAGAAAATTAATTGAGTGTTTACGACTAGTGCGTAGAGAAGTAACTGAATAGTATGCGCTTATAGTTGGTTAGGTTTACATTGCTCCTTATAGCAGCAGGGATTGAGTTCCATAGACGAACGGCGTTGACGAAAAACAGCCTTGCACATGCTACGTAGTTAAACCTAGGTACAACTAAGGTACATGAGCGAAGAGATCTAGCAAATTGGAGTTTTTCATAAAGATATGATGGGGACTTTAATGAAATTAACTGAAACAAAAAAATCACACTTCTAGCTTTCTGGTATTCAAAAATATTACAACCAAGGATTTCGGATCTCCATGCTGAAATATGATCAAACTTTTGTAATCCAAAGACGTAACGAGTTATATGGTTGAAAAGAACATCAATTTTATGGGCAGAGCTTGAATCTAACTTGCTATAAACCAACTCCGAGTAATTTATTATTGGCAAGATTAGTTGCACCGCGAGTTTTTTTCTAATTTGGAGAGGCGTGTAGGGTGCAGATAGTCTCAGACTGCGTAATGTAGCATACACTTTACCAACAACTGAGTTGATATGGTCAACCCTGGTTAGATTCGAGTTAAGCACAAAACCTAGGCTCGAGATTTTAGATACAATTTGTAAAGCAATATTGCCAATGCATATAGGCGGAGTTAAGACATCGACGACCCTTTTCTTGGAGATGGGTAAAACAAAAGACTTCTTGGCATTAAGACAAAGGCCATTATTACAAGCCCAGGACTCGACATTTGAAAGGTCAGAGTTTACCTTGAAGCAGAGACCACTTAAGTGCGTAAAACTACCAGACAACCAAACAAATACATTGGATATCATCTGCGTACGCATGCATGCTCATGTGCTTACTAACTGAGAAAATGTCATTTATAAAAATACTAAATAATAAGGGCACAAGAATGGAACCCTGTGGAACTCCCCGGCCTAAGATTTTCGTACTTGATTTTTCATTTCTAATGCTAAAAAACTGACTCCTTCCAACTAAATAACTCTCCATAATAGTCAAGGCACTTCTACTAAATCCAAAGTAGGCCTGAAGCTTACAACAAAGCAACATATGGTCGACGGAGTCAAAAGCTTTAGAGAAATCTAGTAGGCAGAGCAAAGTGGCTTGGTTTTCGTCAAAGGGTTCCCGAATGTCATCCATTACTTTTAGCATAGCAGTTGTACAGCTGTGATTAGCTCTAAATCCAGACTGAAGAGGTGAAAGTAGATTATTTCTAGTTAAATGCAAATTGATAGCGCTCTGCTAAAAGCCGTTCAAAAACTTTAGATAGGGCAGGTAAAATACGTATAGGTCTATAGTCAGCAGCCGTACTTGCTGACCTTTTCTCGGGGACGGGCCTTACTATTGCACACTTCCACAACTCAGGAAAGCAGGATGTAGTAATGCAATGATTAACAAGTAAGGAAAGGCTAAATACCTTTCATGAATAAGCGTCTCGATTTTCACTGTTTGATCCCAGTACAGCCTGTGTGAATTTAACTTAAGCTCATACCGAAATTATCGGAACTACCGATTATATGGGGGCGATGTGTTATATTGGTCCAATCTCATTGATTTTTAACACCGACATTTCACATTCTAAAATAGCAATAGTTACGAAATTTCACGTTCCTATAAAACTACAGGAGTTATCTACCAAAATCCGTTTATTGGAACAATGGATTGTATGGGGGCTATGTGAAATATTTATCCCATCTCGATGATTTTCAACATCGATATTTCACATATAAAAATAGCAATACGTCCAAAATTTCACGTTCCTAGGTGTTTAATTACAGGAGTTAGAGCCCAAAATCCGTCTATCGGAATAATCGATTGTATGGGAGCTATGTGAAATATTTATCCCATCTCGATGATTTTCAACATGGATACTTCACATATAAAAAGAGCAATACGTCCAAAATGTCACGTTCCTAGGTATTTAATTACCGGAGTTATAGCCCAAAATCCGTTTTTCGGAACAATCGATTGTATGGGAGCTATGTGAAATATTTATCCCATCCCGATGATTTTCAACATCGATATTTCACATATAAAAATAGCAATACTTACAAAATTTCGCGTTCCTAGGTGTTTAATTACATGAGTTATAGCTGAAATCCGTTTATCGGAACAATCGATTGTATGGGAGCTATGTGAAATATTTATC
This sequence comes from Campiglossa producta, assembly GCA_964058755.1. Lineage (NCBI taxonomy): Eukaryota > Metazoa > Arthropoda > Insecta > Diptera > Tephritidae > Campiglossa > Campiglossa producta. Next base: position 101,053,271 of record CAXKVI010000002.1, on the reverse strand, counting down.
CCATCCCGATGATTTTCAACATCGATATTTCACATATAAAAATAGCAATACTTACAGAATTTCACGTTCCTAGGTGTTTAATTACAGGAGTTATAGCCCAAAATGATTTCTATATTGGAAAATGGTGGCCGCATACAAAATTTCAGCCAAATATCTCAAAAACTGAGGGACTAGTTTGCGTTCAAACAGACAGACAGACAGACAGACAGAGAGACAGACGGACATGGCTAAATCAACTCATCTCGTCATCCTGATCATTTCGGTATACTTATTGATGGGCCTATCTCTTCTTCTTCTCATACTTACAAACATCGGACCAAAGTTATAATACCATTTCATGTTCATGAAAGGTATAAAAATGTGGGTAAGAGTGCTTAGGATAAATGGTAAAATTATTTTTATAAATTTTATCGGCACACCATCAGTTCCGATTGCATTGGATTTAATTTTGAGAATATACTTCACCACATCACATTCGGACACCGCCGAGAATTCAAACGGATTTCCAGAGTAACATTCATTAACATTTGCTACAAAAACACTGGAATTTACACCACATAAAGAATTCTGCACAAAGGTATCATTAAGGGAGTCTACATTTACAGTGCATTCAGACTTGCTGCTCGCATAAACACGCAAACTCTTTAGGTTACGCCAAAGAGATTTTGGAGGTAGTGAAGTATTTAACTTCGAGGTAAAAAAGTTGCATTTCTCCCATCTTACGACCCTAGTAGCAATATTTCTAGCGGCTTTATAAGCCTGCCAAGCTTCATTGCTTTTTACTCTCCTCCACTTTTTATAAGCTTTATTCCGAAAATTAATCGCAGTAATAACTTGACCATTATACCAGGGGCAGGAATTAATGGTAGGCTTGCTAGAGCGAATGGGTACATGCTTATTAAAAACATCCAGAACTATTTTATTAAGGAACTCTATTTTTTCATTAACAGTAACAAGCCGCCAACATTCACTAAAATCAACAAAGGAAAGGTCAGAAAACAGAGCATTGTAGTCAAGTATGCGATAATCTCTAAAGATAAAAGTAGTATTGGTATCACAGTGGTCAAGTTTAAAATCAAATGTACAAAAGATAAGATCATGGTCAGATAGAAATGGTATTTGGTCAAATTTTAAAACACTAGGTAGGTCCGAGACAATAAAGTAATCAAGCAGACTAGGACAAATCTAGTCGGTACATCAGTATTAACAACACTTAGACCAGCACAGGATGTATGATTTAATAGACTAACACTAAACGAGTCACGAACAAGTAAATTAACATTGAAGTCGCCACAAACAATTATAGTATCGAAATCCACAACGTAAGAAGAGAGAGTATCAAAAAACAAGTCAAGACTATCAGTTTTATGGGGACTATAAACACATGACAAGAGAACTTTTTTGGAAAAATCATGCAATTCAACAAACATATACTCCGTGTCATTACTCACAGACTTCCAAATAGGTTTCACACCAATATATTTTTTACAATAAATAGCAACACCTACCCCTTTTTTACCCACCCTGTCGTTACGAAACAAATTGTAGCTATTTATGTTGAAGTGTAAATCATAAACATCTTCCAAAAACCATGTCTTCGAGACACATATAACATCAACACTAGAGTTTTCAAATACGTATCTAAGGAAGTCCATTTTCTCGGCGTTTAAACTTCTGGCGTTAAAGTGCACAACACCGAAACCCATGGCAGGCTGACATAAGATATTTAACATAGCAAGACTGTTATTGCCAGCTCCACGTAACCTGCTACTAAGAGTCATCATAATGAATGTAAACTAAAGCAACCATAAGACAAAAAGAAAAATGCAAAGAAAAGAAGAGCATCATTAAAGGGAGGAACAAAAAACAAAGTCTTAAACGGACCATTACAGCGAGAAATAGCAAGGTAAACAAAGATAGAGTTAAGAGTACTAACTGAGAAAAGGCAAAAATTGTATAGCATGTGAGTAGAAAGAACTTGAAAAATTCTATTACTAACATAGTTATGTATAATAGAATATGTATGTTAATTAATGCATTCAGCTCAGCTCTGCAACTTATAAGTTTTGGCTCATCATCAGGTTTAATTCGCACGAATACTTTGCCGCGAAAAGAGTATGCCGATGATAACCGATTCTGCCGCCTAAGTTCTGCAGCATATGCCATCACTTCTCTTAATTTTATAGGTAGACTCTCGTGCAGATAAATGGAACCATACCCAGGCAGATTAATGTCAGAGAGAGTAATTGACCTTTACTTAGATTTGCGATATCCAGCAACAGCTTGTAAAAGAAGATTACGTTCACGTGCAGAAAAGAGTTTAACTACAATAGCAATATTCGAACTACCCCTTTGTTTAGATTTTGCACTCTGCACACGGAAAGCATCACGCAATGGTGGAGGTGTGTGTTCAGCTACTCTGCAGATGTTGGCTGTTGTTGTTGTTGTTGGCAAAGAGATCGGGTAAACTATCTTGGGGTGTTTGTGAGACGCCGGTTATGATAATGTCAGTAGAAACGGCGCTGCTTTCGAGAGCATTGGCATGCGCTTGGGCTGCTAATAAATCTCCGCGTAGATTGAGAAAGTCGGAGCAAGCATTCTCTACTGCAGTAACTCTTCTGTCGATTGCGGTGATTTTTCATTTTAAGATTTGTCGTTTCGGCAACTAACTCAGAGAATTTTTGCATAATTCACTCTTCACACTCACGCAGCGCGGTAGCTATTGATGTGAAAAATGCTGCGGTTAATTCCTTTACAATCGCATCTCTCTAATCATCAATTTTTTTCTCCAGCTTCGCAAGACTAGTGAGAACAGTCGGTGTAGGTGTAACGGGGGTGTTTGGGGAAGGCAAGCCTCTTGGAGGGTTTTTGCGCGACATTGTTGTTGTTTTAAAACAGATGGTAGTAGATGTATGTCAGTGTTTATTGTGTATTTATATAGATTGCTATATGACAAGCAAATTCACACTTTATAATCTATTTTATTTGATTTGTTGCCGCCACCAGCAATCTGCAAACACTCGGACACCGGCAACGAACAATGCAACGCAAAATATTTTGTATATAAAAACACTCAAGGAATGGTAAAGCAATTAATTAGAGAGCGCGCGAAAACACGTCCTACTCGTTTGACATTACTTTTTCTATCTCCATTAATAAAAATGGCAGATTATGAGATATTATAAACATAACCAACGCTGTTGTTGTTGTAGCGAGGTGTAGCCCTGCCTAAATGTCAGACAGGGTCACCTCGAGTGTATTGCTCTTGGCCGGGTCGATATAAGAAAACGGCCCGGGTCGTTTCGGTACGATGGGTACAGCACAAGTACTTGTACCGTTCTCGTAGAACCGGCAATACAAGAAACTAGCCATGTAGGTCATTTAGCGTTACCCAGGATACACCAACGAGGAGGCGACCTACTCTTACACCAACGCTAATTCTGCCTGTCGAATTTGGGTTTGGAGCGAAGGAGTCAAATTTGGGTTGACTCCTCTTTTGTTTTACATTTTGAACGGGTGCCATTTGTTGAGAATGGCGCTGCAACTTTGATGCATGATTTATAACATTTCTTTCGCATGCTTGACAATACGCGTTTCCATTACGCACTCGAAGCCACGTAAACTTTTGTAGCCATTCTTTACGAAATTTTCGTTTCTCCTTTGGGTTTGGTTCTTCAAATTCATCGCTGAAATTATGATTTCATGAGTGCAATGCGAATGCATTTCCAAGAAATATTATTTTACCTTTCACTGTTTTCGCTTTCAACAACTTGTGGGTGATCTGATGTTTCTGGCGCCCTCGCTTTTATAAGAAGAAACCTATTAAACATCAATTTTTAAATCAAATATATTTATAAAGAAATAATCTTCAAGCTTACCTATCCATACTCGTTCGTTTTATTTATTTTCATATGTATAAGGAGCGTTAACAAAAAACTTATCTGTGCAATTTTTGATCGCTTTTGCTTAAAGATGACAATAAGAAATCAACATTAATCGATTAAAGATGTCAGTGTTGGCCGTTCCACTGAAACATTCAGGGCTGGCGATTTTAATATATTGTGACGAATTCGATTATTCCTCGACTATTTTCCCTGAGTTCGATCACTGTACGTTAAATAAAACACTCAGATTATGCTTAATAAATAGTACGCTTTCTTCACTACTAAAAACCGTAGTACAATATCGTGGGTTAATTCACTGTTCAGTACTTCACTGTACAACACTTGAAAATAAACTGATTAAAGTGAGTTGTCTTTGCGCGGTTTATATACCCTAGCAGACAGCAAATTCATAACCTAGAAATGTCTACACAGTTCTGGGTTATTCGTGCAACAGTGTTCTCGGACGTTTATCTATCGTCATCTCCTCTTTGTGTCACATTCGCATGCATGTACCTAAACAGTTGTAGTTGTCGTAGTGACGCTAGTGGTGGAAATACGCTAGAGTTGGGAGATGAGCGCCTGATCAGACACATTTCCCGATTCAAACGTTGTTAGCCTCTCCAGGTGAACCACCTTCATTTTGTTTCGTGGTCTTCCAACAGTTTGTATGCGGCAGACAACATCATTTATCCGCTTTATTACTTTATATGGGCCTTCCCAGTTACATTGCAGTTTTGGGGACAACCCTTTCTTTCGTTGTGGGTTGTATAACAGCACTAAATCTCCTTCTTTAAAACCTTCCGAGTTGATGGTTTTGTCGTATCTAGCTTTCATCTTATCAGTCATGATCTTCGTCCGTTGTCTTACAAGGTCGTGTATTTCTCTCATTTCGTTGTTGTTGTTGTTGTAACGAGGTGTAGTCCTGCCCAACGCGTATTTTTCCTTAACCTAAATTGTCATCAATATCTTCTAACGGGAGTCCAAGGAAACTAGCAGTTTCAATAGGGTTGGATCAAAGAGAGATGGGTGTTAGAAGAGTGGGCTCAAATGAGCAAGAAAATAAGTGATTGGTATTGTGGGGGGACGAGCCGCATGCCGGACATACATTCGGCACATCAGGGTTCAGTCTAGATATGTAGGAGTTTAACCTGCTACAATATCCAGAGCGTAATTGAGCCAGAGTGACCCTTGCCTCTCGAGGAAGATGACGCTCCTCTTCAGAAATGCCAGGTGTTGCGGCATGGAAGACATTGTTTAGCGGACAGAGCGCAGAGTAATGGCCAACAGACGTTGTATGGATATGCCCCAAGGCCTGTTTATGCACCTGTAGATCAAACGGCGTTGTTATATAGTGCCGGATCTCATCAAAATGTTTACGTAAATGCGGTTTTATGGTCCTAGGAGGCGGAATGAGTTCAAGCAGTTGTCTACCGGGATGCTGTGGTTTACAGCAATTCAGTAGGTACTGCTTGTTTAGCATTTCATTATGCTCCCTAACTGGAAGCATTTCCACCTCATTGTGTATATGAGATATAGGTGACATAAGGACGCACCCCGTAGCGGTTCTGAGCGCGGTGTTTTCACAGGCCTGAAGCTGATTCCAGTGAACGTCTTCTTTGTCTTTACCCCAAGTACTGCCGGCTAGTGATTTGAGGATTTTGTTAGGGCTCTGTAATTTTGCGACAATTGCAGCTGAATGGGCAGCGAAAGTGTGCATGGTGTCGAAAGTCACTCCTAAGATTTTTGGGTGAGCGACAGTAGGTATTTTATGATCACCTACATAAATTTCTAGTTCCATGCCAACCTGCGCTGTCCACGCCGTGAATAGGGTCGCCGAAGGCTTTGTTGGCGACAATGTCAAGCTTCGGGCGGTGAAGAACTCGACCAGAGAGGGGAGATAGCCATTTATTTTAGAGCACAGCTCATCAACGGAAGTACCAGTAGCCAATATCGTGCAATCGTCTGCGTAAGAAACAATCGTAACTTCTTCTGGTGGAGGAGGAAGCTTCGAAATATAGAAGTTAAACAATAACGGGGAAAGGACACCACCCTGTGGTACCCCTTGTTTGATCTTCCTGGCTTTAGATTTTTTGTTTCTGAATACAACAGACGACCGACGACCACTGAGATAATTGGCGGTCCAACGCTTGAGACAGGGGGGGGGGGGGGGGGGGAGTGACGAGTCTTCCAAATCGGATATAGCTGCCCATGATTTACTGTGTGAAAAGCTTGACTCAGATCGAGTGCAACTAGAACCGTCCTGTCACTAGGTCTGTTTTGATTTAGACCGTCAGTTATCTGAGTGTTTATGATATTTAGAGCAGATGTTGTGCTCCTGCCTTTCCTGAAGCCATGTTGGTGCTCGGCTAACATCAAGTGTGATGTGTAGAGCGGGAGTAGGGCCGCTTCAAGTGTCTTTACTACTGGCGAGAGGAGTGATATCGGACGATATGACTCCCCAACGTTAGCTGGCTTGCCAGGCTTTAGTAGTGGGATCACAGTTGCCTGCTTCCATTTGTCGGGTATGACAGCTGTGATCAAAGACAGATTGAAGACGGCAGTTAAATATTTGACTCCCGCTGGGCCGATATGCTTGAGATGCACCATGGCTATGCCATCAGGGCCGATGGCTTTGGAATTTTTGGGTTTCCGGATGGCCTCTTGAACCTCTGTAGCGGTGATGGGAACGGGGGCATAGTTTTTGTGTTATGCGCGCGCCTGAAGATTCCACGTCTTGTCCTATCTTGCGCAGGGTGTGGGACATACTGTCGACAAAAAGCCTGCGCACATTTCCTGGGGTCATTTAATATCTTGTCACCAAAGGTGATGTCGACATTTTTTGGTGGACCCGAAGGATTCGACAAGGACTTGACGGTGGACCATAATTTCCCAACACCGGTAGAGAGGTTACAAGACCTAAGGTGCTCCTCCATTTGGTTTGTTTGTGTACGTTAACCAGCCGCCTGATTTCGTTGAGATCACCGATCTGTGGGTCAGAGGGATCGATGTTGCGTATGAGGTCACGTTCATTGGCCAAGTCTGCGGCCTCAGCTGGGAAGTTAGGGCTGATATTTTGTATTCTACCAGCTGGTATAAAACGGGCTGTAGCCTTTTTAATGACCTCACGTATGTTACGCTCGTCGACGTGTACATCAGTGGGAATGGGAAGATCACCAAAGGAGCTCTCCGTGAATTCCAAAAAGCCGACCCAATTAGCCTTTTTGAAATTCACGTATGTTCTTTTCTCCGACGTGATAAAATCCGTTGCACGATCGACGAACAGGATGATAGGCAGGTGGTTGGATGACAAGGCCAACATAGTTTGCCAGTTTATGCTGTTAATTAACCCCGGGCTAACAATAGTTAAGTCTGGGGAGCTGCTGCAGTTAACAGCCGTCCTTGTTGGGGTGTCGCCGTTCACAGTACAGAAGTGTCAATTTGCTCGGCCAATTCCCGTCCTCTGCCGTCCACAGAACGGTGTGAATGCCACATATCATGGTGGGCATTAAAATCGCCCATGATGATACGGTTATCGACACAAAGAAACGCCCTAAGGTCAGGACGATAACTTCTGGGGCAGCAGGTGACGGGAGGAATGTATATATTGATTAGCTCGAGATCAACACCACCAGCTTGTATAACTATACCCTGACACTCTAAGGGTAAGTCCCTTTGGTCAGTGTTGATATCAAATTCCCTATACTACACCGTATGGTGAACAAGGAACGCGAGACCACCTCCGCCGTCCGTACGGTCATGCCGGAGAACGTGGTAGCCTCCAATCGCTCGGAGATTCGAGTGGGGACCAAGTTTTGTCTCCTGGATTGCAGCAATTTTGATTTTATGTAGCTGCATAAATGTGGTTATCTCCGCTATCTTGCCGGTCAAGCCGTTGCAGTTAAATTGCAACAATTTAAATTGCGAAGGAGAGGCAATGGCCACTCTGGGAGTTAAAGACTGATGTGTACGCCTAGATGGTGGTAGGCTAGGTCGC